>NRDT01000035.1:2500-61458 GCA_004124955.1 Starmerella riodocensis
ACAGCACACCATGGTTCGTGGACACAACGTACTCCTCGGCGCCGTCACCCTGACGTGGGTCATCAACGCGTTCCCCGTCAAGCGCAAGCTCGCGTCCCTCTACCTCAATTACTCGGGGAGGCGCTCGTCGCGCGGCAAGTTCCTCTCCTCTTCGAAGCGCCGGTAGGTCGCCTCGAACGCGGCCTTGTTCTCCTGCATCTTGGCCTGCAGGTCGGCGAGGTAGCGCGCGTACAGGGGCTCGGCCAGCCGCTGCGCCTGCATGACGGGCTCCTGCGACGTGTCGACGCTGTACTCGCGCAGCAGCTCCGCGTACAATTGCTTGGCCGCGGCGCCGCCCGCGAGCACGGGCGCCGTCGGCGGCAGCAGCGGGTGCGCGCTGTATCGCTTCGCGACAGCGTCGTAGTCTAGGCGCGGCGGCCGCGCCGCCAGCTCGTCGTAGATGATCTGCGCGAGCAGCAGCGGCCACAGCAGCTCCGGCTCCGTCCCTAGGCTATCGGCCATGACGCATGTGCCCCGAAACGCGTACAGTCAGGCCAGAGATGAGGAACCGATCGACCAGAAAAAATATCTCCTTGCCCTGGTGCTCCCTCAGGCAGGTTCCGCGCGCCGATCACCTGCATGCGGAGAATACGAGCGTTCAGCTTTCGCAAGCGAGCATTCGCTGTTAGCACTCTTGGTGCTGCCTGCTGGGAGATCTCAGAGCATTGTTGCTGTTCAATGGCATTATCGCATCTGTTGCGCTGTGGCAGCTATTTTGGGATCACAACTAGCGAGCTACACACCTGTTGGTCGTGGAGACACGCCGGAACATCCATAGAATCACTGATACAGGCCGCGCTCTACATACGAACTAGTAAATCAAATAATGCGAGCTCTCAAATGCACATTTCGCTCTTCCGAATCGACATCGTGGTTTACGAGGGATCCCTCCTCGGATCAAACCACATTAGGAGTCAATTAGGGGTGCAGGGCTCGAGCCGCGGAAACGACTTAAAGCGCTGAGCTCCCAAGCCTGGCGCATCAAGCCTGGCGCATATCCACATCAACTCAACGCTGTTTACTGCCCTCATCTAAGGTAAACACGCAAATGAGTAAGCGCAGATGCGAGAGCAAAGCCGCTGCAGTAATTGGCCGCCACCGAAGCGGCCGCTTAAAAAACGGGGTCCAGAGCTCCGGTAAGTCGCTCTCTGGGTAAAACTTGTACGTGGCGGCCAAGCAGCGGTTTTGCCCGAAGCTGGCATCGCGCAAGCCTTCAGGCTTGATAGAGCCCATGGGGCCGAGCCGAAACCGTACCCACACCCGATAACGTCTATGCATCTCACCACAAAATCGCGCGCGACGACTGCAGAAACGCGTCGCCAGCGACGCGTTGAGGCACGTACGCGCTCTGCGTAGACACGAACAGCAGTCGATTCCGCGTGGGCCAGTCGCGGGTAGCAATGGCACCCCAGAGGCTAGCCCCAAAGCGCTGTCTCCAGCAGCCTGCTCAATTTAAGTTAGACCGAGTTTTGTGGGTTTACGGTGCATCTTGAAAATACACGTGACTCGAGATCGAAGGAGGCCTGCACTAGCATGGGCAACGACGATCGTCTGTGTTCGATGCGGGAACTAGCCTTGTCCGAGAAAACACGGACACCAAGAGGCTCGACAGAGTCCTCAGCCGGGGCAACAGGCCTGTGATAGGCGGCCGCTGCTCTTTCTCGCGCCCACCGCGTGCTGGGGGGATCGCGAGTTAATCAATCATTCGTTCGAGGAATCATGCACCACTACCCTCGCCCGAAGCTAATAGATCCGATCCGTCGGCAAGGAGCTGGGAACTTGCCAGTGCCATCGAAAGGTCTGCCTCGAGAGTATGGCCGATGGCTTTCCGGGCATGTATCCACCGGATCTCCGAGGAAGAGCGGTGGATCGCCCTCTCCCGCCTATGCTGAACGACATACCTCCTCTACCGAGCATGAGGCACGCATCGGCGGGAGGCATCGGCGCTGGACCGCGGACGCAGACACACAACAGGAACACATCGTGGTCTTCGGCGCTGCCGACAGCTCAGCATCCGCCGTCCGGTCTGTACATGCACGGCAATCATACCGTAGGGAACGTGACGACTCCGCTCGCCCAGTCACAGCTCGCGCACAGCCGCCGGTCGTCGGGCGTTTCGAATTCATCCGACGGCTCCAGAAACTCCTCACGCACTTCCCAGCTGAGCCAGGGCTTCGTGCAGGTAGACCGGAGGTGCAGAGCGGACAAAATCTACGGCGGAGGACGATCCTCTCAACGGTCCACCTCCTCCCTGAATAGCTCGGCGCACTCACAAGGGACACCTCCGATTCCCAGAAGCGCCTCGGGAACAATTCACCAGCAGCAGCAACATCCGATGCCGATGTACCGGCACCCGCTGCCTCCGCCTCAGCAACAGCATTCTCAGCATTCTCAGCATCCTCAGCATCCGTTCCCATCGCACATTCCGCAGCATCTCCAGCAGCAGCAGCATCCCTACCTGCCTCAGCAGCTACAATCGCAGCAGCAGCAGCCACAGCCGCAGCAGCAGCAGCAGCCGCAGCAGCAGCAGCCGCACCATTATAACCCCCAGCACCATAATCTCCAGTCGCTGCACTCGCAGCAGCCGCACCCGCAGGGACCGTCTCAGCCTCATCCTCAGCCGCATGGCGCGCGCGCACTCGCTCCTATCAATACACAGCGAGCCATGTTCTCGGCAGGATACAGCCTCGACTCGTCCTCCCACAGTCATGAGCCACGCAACTGGGCCGCATACTCAGAGCCTTGCTCGCCCTTCGAGGCCAGCATGCATTCCGAGCGGAAGGTCTCTCAGCCTTCCATCAACCACGCCAGCGCCGGCCCTGTTGCCAGCAGCTACGCCGCTCACAGCCGCGCATCGAGTGGCAGCACGGCTTCGCCCGGCGGCGCGGCCCCCAATGCAGCGTTTGGCAGCGGTGGCGCCACGAGCGGCAACAACACACCGAGCATGGCGCCAAGGCACCATGGCTCCCAGCCAAACTTGTATCAAGCGGGAACGGCAATACCCGGGTACGTGCATAATACGTCTGCGTCTCGGCCGTACTCATCGGCTTCGCGCAATCACTCAGTCCTGAGCGTCGCATCCACCAGCTCGCCCTTCTCCGCGGCCCTTCCTAGCTCCATTAGCAGCAGCTCCATTGCAGCGTCGCAGAACTCCTCGCCGCACGTGTCGCCCCAGAAGCACGGCCGGAAGCCCTCTAAGTCGAGTCGCAATGCATCTAGGCCCAGCTCGCCGGGGTTCATGAGCCGCCTCGGCTCGCGCCTCAGCTCAGGATTCGGTTCCCGAATTGGCTCACGGATCGGTTCGCGCCTCAGCTCGGGCCTCAGTTCGCCGCGGGGCTCGCGCAATGGCTCGAGCATGAGTCTTCGAGGCAGCTCGGGGCTCAACGGCAGCAGCTCGGCGGCCGGAGGCGGCGAGACGATGCCGGCCATCATGGACCTTGTTCTCGACGACGACGACTGGCCCGAGTACTTCCCGCGTCGCGAGCCCAACAGCACCGTTGTTGACCAGGTCAAGGCACTGGGTGATCTGGGGAACCCGATCACCGACCTTGACATGGCGGCCAAGTACGCGCCGAAGCAGACGTCTGAGTGGGCCCTGAGCGAACCCGATGCTATCGAGGCTCGCGGATTTTCTACGCGTGGTCTGTTCTACTACACGGATCACAGCGGGCAGACCGACGAGGAGGGAAACTACTGTCATCTGGAAGGCGAGCAGATAGGCTTCCGGTACTCCGTCGCCGATGTGCTTGGAAAGGGAAGCTTTGGCACGGTTCTAAGGTGCAGGGACCACAAATCGGGCCGGATGGTTGCCGTAAAAGTCACTGCGCGCAAGCCAGAACTGCAATCGCAGGTGAAGATCGAGGCCAGTCTCCTGCGATCCCTGCTTGTTGAGCACCAGGGCCACCCCGAGTCCGACCATTTTGTAAGGTACGTCGAGCATTTCAAATTCCGCGGCCACATGTGCATAGCCACCGAGCTGCTGGGTCCGAACCTGTACGAAATTCTGAAGCGAAACGGGTATACCGGCCTCAAGGAGACCACGGTTCGCTATATCACGCGCCAGCTGTGCGAGGGTCTTGAGTTCCTGTCGAGCAAGAAAATCATACACTGTGACATCAAGCCCGAGAACATCCTGCTCAGCGACCTGGAAAAGTGCCAGATCAAGATCATCGACTTTGGCAGCGGGTGTTACGAGGGAAGACGACTCTACACCTACATCCAGTCCCGCTTCTACCGCGCGCCGGAGATCCTGCTTGGCATGCCGTACGGACCGCCAATTGACATGTGGAGCCTCGGCGCCATCGTGCCTGAGTTGCTACTGGGGCGGCCGCTGTTCCCCAGCGTTGACGAGCCCGACCAGATCCTTCTCATGGCACAGGTGCTCGGGGTCCCCGACCAGGCTGTGATGTGGCGCAGCAGCCGCGCGCCGATTTTCTTCAGTCCCAACGGCATGCCGCTAAACCTGCAAAATTCCAAGGGAGAGATGCGAGGCATGCCTGGGAGCACACCTCTTCGGTCGCTTCTCTCGCAATTTTCGGAGGAGGCCATCGATTTCTGCGAGCGAACGCTGCGCTGGGCGCCCGAGGCACGACTCAAAGCGGACAAGGCTGTCTACCACTCGTTTGTTTTGGGTCAATAAGGCAGACGCCAAGGCGAGCGGGAAGAACTTCTGCACTACGTCGAGTACGTATATTTGTAAAACTATTTATGCCTACAGAACCATCCACAGAGGTTCGTGCAGTCAGCTCATGAAGTGAGGTGCCGTTTTTCTCAACGTGGCTCTCAACACCACTTCTGGGGTGGACGACGCCCTGTGTATCAAAAAGTGCTGCAAATCACAGCCCTTTCGTGGCAAGGCGCAGGGAGCAGGAAGTTGAGCATTTAGAGAGAGATGTATTGGTTGCGCCGTGACCTATCGCGTGATGCACTCCACGTAGAATGCATGCATATGAGTCCACTAATAGTGATGCACTCAAATAGGGCACGGCTGCAGGTCCTCTTTGTGCGCCTGGTTCGTGTCTGTATAGCTCAAGCCCTCATTGCGCTAATTATGCGCGGCTCGCCCCCCGGAGGTGTTAGGCATTCTGCCTCAAACAAGGGCAGGGAGACCAGAGGGCGAATTCAAATGCAGGGGTTGTCTCAGGCACTAAGCGGAGAAGGCGAGGGTCCAGGCCGTGTGGAGACGGGATACCGTCATTATCTGGTGTGGCTAATTGGCGCGGCATCTAGTAAATTTATGGATCTAGCAGGACTATTAGAATAAGCACGACGGCTAGCAGTCTGCGTGGGGGGGAGCAGGCGGGCGAGCGGCGGACACAAATTTGCGGTTTCTTATTTGCATCAGCAAGCGCCAGCACGAAGAACGGGCGCGTGAGGATGGCCTGGCATCACGTTCACTCGGAAGCTCCGAAGACGGAATAAGGGCGTGATCGCGTTTTATGGCGCCTCACCGCTGCACACCACCAATAGAAGGCGCGCGAATAGTCGTGACGGTCCTTTGATCGGCAGCCAGACCCGTGCCCATACCGAGACGTGTGGGTACCCTAGCCTGTTACCCCGCGAGTTTAGGGAAGCACGGTAGGCTCGACAGCGCTATATATCTTCCGAACCGGATCCGTGCGATTTGTACACCAACTCTAAAATCTTGCCACCGGTACCGATAGCGATAATTCTACCATGAGCGAGGGAGACTACGACGCTGTGAGAGAGGCTGTGCGCAAAATCATTCCCAACGACGAGTACGATGACGGCAGCACTGGCCCCGTTCTCGTCCGGCTTGCGTGGCACGCTTCTGGCACATATGACAAGGCCAGCGGCACCGGCGGGTCGAACGGCGCGACCATGAGGTACAAGCTGGAGGCCGAGGACGGCGCCAATGCCGGGCTTGAGTACGCGCGCAAGTTCCTCGAGCCGATCAAGGAGCAGTTCCCGTGGATCACCTACGCGGACCTTTGGACCCTGGCCGGCGCGACGGCGATCGAGGCCATGGGCGGCCCACACATCGACTGGCGGCCGGGCCGCGTCGACTACGTCGATGAGAAAAACGTGCCGCCCAACGGCCGCCTCCCCGACGCATCGCAAGGCCAGGATCACCTGCGCCGCATCTTCTACCGCATGGGCTTCAACGACCAGGAGATCGTGGCGCTGTCGGGCGCGCACAACCTGGGCCGCACGCACGCGAACCGCAGCGGCTTCGACGGCCCGTGGGTGCCCAACCCGACCAAGTTCGGAAACACATTCTTCAAGCTGTTGCTCAACGAGGAGTGGCATCTTGGCGAGAGCCCCGTCGGCAACAAGCAGTATTACGACGAGGACAAGGAGCTCATGATGCTGCCCACCGACATGGCTCTCATAAAAGACCCCGAGTTCCGCCCTTGGGTCGAGAAGTACGCCAAGGACAAGGACCTCTTCTTCAAGGACTTCGCCGCCGTGTTCACAAAGCTTCTGGAGCTGGGTCTCCGACGCGCGCCCGATGGTAAGTGTCTCATCAACGAGATCAAGAGCCAGGAGAACCACCTTTGAGCCACCGGCCTCCGCCGCTCCCGCATCGCTCGCGCGCTCTTCTGCGAGGAACTGCTTAAGTTATTTGCAATATATACATACACATATATGATGGTATCTACCAACATGCGACATGCCAAGCCCCAATGCCAAGCCCCCCAATTTGACGCTGAAGGTGCACGCTACGAGCCAGCGAGCGTCGTCCCTTAGATGCTGGCAGGCCTATTAATATTACAGGGCCGCACGCCGTCGCGGATTACAGCGCGCGGAGGCCGTCGAGGACGGGCACGTCGCCGTCGAGGCACTCCACCTCCCTTCCCAGCGTCTTGCTGAATGCTTGGTCGTCGGTCAGCAGCGTGGCGATGATCTGCGCGACGTTGGCGCGGCTGATGGAGCGCTTGTCGACCTCGGACGAGTCCACGTTAAGGTCCACGAGCCCGCTCGCGGGGTTGTTGTTGAGCCAGCCCGGGTTGACGATGGTGAAGTTGAGGCCCGAGCGGTGCTTCAGCCACTGGTCCGCCTCGTTCTTGGCCTGGCCGTAGTGGTACAGCGGGTGCTTGGTGTCCAGCTCCGGCGCGCGGCTCGAGCCCAGGTAGGAGACCATGATGTACCGCGTGATGCCGACGACCTGGCGCGAGGCCTGCATCGAGCGGATCGCCGCGTCGCGGTCCACCTCGTACGTGCGCTTCGGGCCGCCGGAGCCGCCGGCGCCGGCGCACCAGATGACGAAGTCCGCGCCCTTCAGCGCCGCGACGAAGTCCGGGACCGTCGCGGCCTCGATGTCGAACAGCTGCGGCGCGGCGCCCAGGGACGTGATGCTGTCGAACTGCTTCGGGTCGCGCACGAGCGAGACCACGCGGTTGCTTGGGTTCTGCGCCAACTCTTTCGCCAGGAGCTGCGCGACGCGGCCGTGGCCGCCAATTATCTTGAAGCACGGCATTGGCTGAATCGGATCACTTCCGCGCCCCCCTCACTCAGCGCAGCAACTAGTCTCTGAGCTTCCTTCGCGGTGTGCGATGGGTAGTGATCGCCGGAAGAGGTGGTGGTGGTGGTGGTGGTGAGGCAGTTGCGCGGGCTGCGCTACGGCGCGATGTCATCACGATGGGAGAGAGAGCGAAAGAATGAGAGTTTTCAGCACGTGAACGGAGGACGCCTGCGGCCTCGTACCGCCGATGCGGCTGGCTGCGGCCTTTTGCTCTCAGTTAGCAATTCGACAGAGCGCCATGAATTGTGTGAGCTCCCCCACGCCCCCTTCCGTTTCGACTTGCCTGGCACTGCTCTGTGCTGGCGAGCTGCGGCGGAGCTGCGCAGGCACACGCCGCCTCGAACGCACGCCCGCCGTGCAAGCGCGCGCGCCACACAGCCATGTGCGCCCTTGCCCTAGCACAGGGAAACGGAGCCACGCCCGGGGCAGAGGCCTCGCTGCCGCGGAGGTGTCCGCCTTAAGGGCCCCTTCCGCTGCCCTGCAACCCCACACCTCTCGAGCGCTGCACCTCTCCCCGAAGCCACTGGACGCGAAAGCTGCACCCCATTGTTCGACCCACTCTTCCGGGGGAGCGGCATCATGGGTGTTCAGTCGGCCCAGACGTCGGGCCATTCCCTCGTGCGTGCATACACAAACAATCGCCGGCTCGTCACCCGCGTCCTGTACTCGACGCTGCTCGCATCGGTGGGCCTGCGGATCTACCGGAGCGTGACGGACGCGCGCGACGACGACGCCACCGACGAGGCTCTCGAGGAGCGCCGCACGGGCGGCCAGAAGCGCGTCGCCATCAACATGAAGTTCCTGTATAACCTGGTGAGGCTGCTGCGCATAGCGTTCCCGCGGAAGCTGTCGTGGGACACCCTGTACGTGGTCCTCCAGGCCATGTCGCTCGTCGTGCGAACATACCTGAGCCTGTACGTGGCCAAGCTCGACGGTGACATTACGGCGCACCTCGTGCGGGGCGACTGGCGCAAGTTCATCGAGGCCGTCGGGCTGTGGATGTTCATTGGCGTCCCCGCGTCCGCCGTGAACGCGGCCATCCAGTACTTCCGGCGCAAAATCGCGCTGGGGGTGCGCACTAACCTCACCGACTACGCAATGGACAAGTACCTCAATCCCAACCAGGACCATCCTGTGTACTACAGCATCCAGCAGAACGAGAGCGTCAACGTGGGCCAGCTCATGGCAGCGGACACCGCCCGGTTCGCTTCGTCGCTGTCGAAGCTCTACTCGAATCTCGCGAAACCGATCTTGGACGTCACCGTCTACACGTACCAGCTCAGCAAGAGCATTGGCGGCGACAACGTGTTCCTTCTCGCTCTGACCATTCAGCTCAGCGCCCGGGCTCTCAGGCTGGCAGCCCCGTCCTTCGGAGAGCTCGTGGCCACGGAGGCCAGCCTGGAGGGCGATTTCCGGTCGGCCCACTCGCGGCTCATCGAGTATGCCGAGGAGGTCGCGTTCTACGACGGCCACGTCCCCGAGAAGCAGCGCCTAGACCGCAGCTTCTACAGCCTCCGCGGACACATCGACTACTCGCTGCGGCAGCGGCTTACTTACTCGAGTCTCGAGGACTTCGTCGTCAAGTATTGGTGGGGCGCCGCCGGCCTCATCCTGTGCAGCGTCCCCGTGTTTGGCAACAAGAGCGATGCGAGAAACCGCGCGCAGGACTTCGTTGTCAACCGGAAGCTTCTTCTCTTGAGCAGCGATGCCGTCGGCAGGATCATGTCGAGCTACAAGGACGTGAGCTCGCTGGCGGGGATCGCGGCGCGTGTCACCGAGTTCTACGACAAGATCGACGACCTGGCGGACAGTTGCTCCAAGGGGACGCTGGAGATCGCAGACGGCGTCGCTGGCGCCGTGGCGCCCGGCTCCTCGTCGCCGAACCTGCTCCCCTACGGCGCCGGTCCCGAGCACCAGGGCCGCGTGACTGTTGGAGACTGCATCGAGTTCGACCACGTCCCCATTGTTTCGCCCACGGGGGAAACGCTCATCTACGACCTCTCGTTCCGCATCAACCAGGGCCAGCATCTCCTGATCGTCGGCCCCAACGGCAGCGGAAAGTCCTCGCTGTTCCGCATCCTGGGCGGATTGTGGCCGGTGACGGAGGGCCGGATCATCCGTCCCCACCACAACGAGATGTTCTACATCCCCCAGCGTCCGTACCTCAGCCGCGGCTCTCTGCGCCAGCAGATCATATACCCCCAGTCAGAACTGGCAAACACGGCCAGTGACGCGGAGCTTCTGGACATTTTGAAGGTCTTGAGCATCGACGGGCTCGTGGAGTCCGTCGGGGGCTGGGATGAGGTGCGCGAGTGGCGCGACGACTTGAGCATGGGCGCGCAGCAGAAGATCGCTGCCGCGCGTCTGTTCTACCACAAGCCGAAGTTCGCCATCCTCGACGAGTGCACGGCGTCTGTGACGCTGGACACGGAAACCACTATATATACGCATGCTCAGGAACTGGGGATCTCGCTCATCACGGTTTCGCACCGCGCGTCCTTGTGGAAGTACCACAACAAGATCCTGCAGTTCGACGGCCAGGGCCACTACCTGTTTGCAGACCTCGACCCCGCCGCACGACTTGCGCTCGAGGAGGAAAAGCTGAAGATAGATTACCAGCTTCGCCAGGTAGAGCATATGACCGAGCGGCTCTCCGCGCTGGAGCAGGAGACCTCACGAAGAAGCCAAAGCCGCATCAAAGCCCTCTAGGCTGGTCTGTCTGCCGGCGGGCGCGCTGAACCATTTTATAGACACCGGCGAATGACTCGACGGCGCAGACACTAAGATGCACTTCTTAGCATGTATACAATATCTTAGCTCTTGGCCTTTTGGCGTGCGATTCACTCTTAATTGGTTGGTACATACACCGCCTCGCTGCTAAATATTCGCGCATCAGGATTTTGCCTTTAAATTTGGGATCCTCATTCTGCAATCGTAAGAGTCATTAAATAATTAAATAAGAATATACATTATGTGCACACAGGTCATAGGCAAAAGGATAGGGACGTAGAGTAGTGCTCGGTCTCGCCTCTCAACCGATCATCGAGAGTTCGAGCTAATAGTGGGTTGGACTTTTGTATTCTGTAGCCCACACTAACCGTTTAGAAGCTGCAACCAAAGAATGCTGTCAGATGCTGTCAGATGAGCGTGTCCATCGGGTTGATGATCAACGAGGTATTAGCCTCCCAGTGCTTGCGTATGTGGTCGCACATCTTCCAGTTGTACGCAAAGCCGGCCTCGCCCATATGGCGCAGTCGGATGAGCAGGGAGGTTCTCTGCTCCGGGACGAGCGACTCCGAAGCAATGGTCACTAAAATGAAGGTCATGCACCGCTGGATAGTCGATGCAGGCGGGACGTACCGCTCAAGATGGCTCATGGCGAGATAAACGAGCCGTTGAACAGTCTTGTGCTCTGTAGGGTACTTGAGAACGCGCCGCAGGACGTGGATCTGCAGCGCCTCCTGGAACATTATGCACATAGCCGTGATCTCACTATCCGGCCAGAACTCGTCGAGCCAGTAGTCGTTCATGCGCTGCAGAATTCGCAGAGCCCGGTAGTTGACCTGCGCCCTTTCTCTGAGGGTCCACGTATGTTCACTTTTCTTGATCAGGCTCACGAGCTCGGCAGCTTCGCTGAAGAGCGGGAGGAGGTTGAGGTCGATGCCCGTGAGGTAGTCCAGGCTGCCGGTCCACTGCGGCCATGACGGGAACTCGAGCACGTTGTCCGTCGGCGAGAAGATGCTGCCTATGCCAATCATGTACCCCACGAGCCGGAAGGACATCGAGTTGGTCTCGACCTCGAGATCCCAGTCGGTGAAGGTCAGTCGCGAGTTTATCAGGTCTAGCGCAACGTCCATGTAGTGGAACCAGGCGGACGGGTTCCCGCGGTCCACCTCGATCATGCTCAACACCGTCGCCATCAGGAGAGCCTTCTCGTCCTCATTGTGCAGAGATCTGAGTTCGTCCAGCGAAACTGAGCATCTGTTAATGAGCTGGTCCACGATGGCGTCATCGATGGGGTCCGAGTCGAGGCCGTGGAGGAGCATAGAGCGGTGCGAAGCACCGTACGCGACCAACAGATCCCAGATGTTCTTGTCGCTCAGAGCAAGCTTGGGGAGCAGGGACAGGAACGGGTTCTCTTCGTAAGGGATCGGCACCAAAGCGTCAGCTGTCACATCGATGAAGTGGTCGAAGAAGTCTTTCTCGCTCAGTCCGCTCAGACTGAGCTTTGTTTGGTGCTTGGACTTGTGCGAGAGCAGCAGTTTCTGGCTCTCGGCGAATATCTCGGCGGGCGAGGCTGACATTGGCCGGCTCTTGACGTTGATCATGGAAAGAGTGTTCCTGTGAGACTGCAGCGCGCGGAGCGCCTGGTTGCTGATGTGGTGCGTCGACGTGGACACCACGGGCGTCCGCATCGAGGCCGGGTGAGAGGAGCCGTTCTCGGAGCCATTGCTGCCGTGCTCGAGGCCTGCAGCCTGCGGCAGCGCCCACAACGCGTCGGGCCTTTCTCCCTTGCGTGTCGCAGCCGCCGTCGTCGTCGTCGACGTCGCGTACCTGCTGTGTTCGTGCTGGGCCCGCGGCGGTTCTGCCGCCGGCGAGAGCGGCGAGTCTGACAGAGCGTTGGCAAGTGTGTTCGTCAGAACCGGGCGCAACAACGGCGAGGCCAGCCCCTTTGTAATGTTGCGGTTTGGTCCAGCATTGGGGCGGTGGCGCGGCTCTATGCGGAATTTCTTGAACTGGGTCAGCGAGCCCGGGCCGTTGAGCACGGTCACCGGCTCGTCCTCGGCGCTGAACTCCATTTCCGTCATCACGGTTTTGAGGTTCTGTATGCGAGAGGGGTGGAAGCAGCCTGTGTTGACGACGCTTTGGCCGATCTTGCGCTTGCGGCTCGTGGGCCCCTGGCGCGACTTCTTGGTGTTGCGCGGCGGCTGCTCGCCGTTCGCGTGTCCGGAGCTGATGACCTGCTGCGCTTTGTCAATGACTTGGTCCTGGGCGCGGGACTCCTTCTCTTTGCCGAAGTCGTCCTGTACGATCCACTGGTATCTCATTTCGTACGTGCATCGCAGCCCGCGCTTGTGGCAGTTGTTGCAAATGGGACGACCCTCGTCGCATTTGATGCGCCTGCCACGGCACGTCTGGCAGCCGGATCGGCTGCGCTTCATCGCTGCGAAGGGACCGAAGTCTGGTAGATTGCACAGCAAATGTGCGCGCGTCTGCCAGTTCCGCCCGGACGCCGTTCCCCAGATCCGAGGGCTAGGCTTCACACACAAGGCGGCGGAGTGATGACTCAGCCGATCATTCGAGGCGTGGAGAAAGAGTCAAGATACTGTGGGGTTGCACACGCAGGATCGGCACCCGGCGCCGAAAGGCTGCACGGCGCGCCTGCGACCGGTTGCCACTCCCAATTACCGCTGTGCCTCGGGGGATCGGGCAGCCGCAAGATCCGATTGGGAGAACAGACGGCCATGTTCATGGTTTCTTTGCCTTTTTCTTCTGGGGCGCTGCTTCCGTATCCTCTGTCTTGAGGTGCCTAGGCCCGTCCTCGGAGCCAAGATCTTTTCTCTCGCGCTTCTGGGGCGCTGCTTCCGCATCCTCTGTTTTGAGGTGCCTAGGCCCGTCCTCGGAGCCAAGATCTTTTCTCTCGCGCTTCTGGGGCGCGAACCAGCTTGTGACCTTTGTCTCGTTGAGCGGCTTGTTGAGCCCCGGTTTGTGGGTCCCGACCTTGTTCACGTCCTTCGCGACGCGGTACTCGTCCAAATGCGTGTTAGCTGCGAGCAGGGACAGCACGTCGGGCCACTGCCCGTCCACCCAGCGGCGCGCGGCGTCGAAGTCGGGAGCGATCACCGGCATTCGAGGGTGCACGGCGGCCAGATTCGAGGCTGCCGACGTGGTGACGATGGAGAACGTGGGCACGTCGCTGAGCGTCTTGTTGACGTCCCAGATAACGAAGCAGCAGAGTACGGGCTCCTTGGGCGAGAAGATGTAGTGGGGCTTCCGCTCCTTGGTCGCCTTGTCGTGCTCCCACTCGTAGTAGCCCTGCATGAAGAGGATGCCGCGCCGCGTGCGCGCCGACCGCCACACGGGCCGGAGCGGGTCCAGGCTCTCGCTGCGCGTGTTGAAGGTGGAGAACTTCACCGGCTCCTTCGCGAAGGAGGGCTGCAGCGTCCACTTCATTGCCAGCAGCTCGTGCTCGCCCTCGTTGACGCAGTAGACCATGCTGTGGGTCTGCGGGGCGACATTGAGGCTCAGCTGGGCCTTGTCCTCGTCCTTGACGGCCTTGATGTCGAAATGGTGGTCCCGCAGCGTGCTCTGCAGCTTGTCGGGCGGCAGCTCCATAGCGTATCGGCCGCACATCCGCGAGTCTCTGAGCAAAAAGACGACTCATTGCCATGTGTGCGATCAAATAGCTGGGCGAGCTGACAGGGTTAGGGGTAGGTACGATTAGATAGAAGAAGTAGTGGCAGCATTTAGCGAGATGCGTACATGTTTACCAGCGCGTCCCCTCCCCCATGAGGGGGTCCTCCACCTCACAAGGCGCCCGATGGGAGGGCAGCGCGCTTGCACTGCCCGCTTTGGCATTGCAGGCATTGCAGGCGCAGGCAGGCGCAGGCAGTCGTAGGCGGTCGCGGGCGGTTGCAGTGTATAGTACACGAGAGTGCGGTCGCGTCCAAGCGAGTGTCTGCGTGCGACTGCCCGCGTGACGCTTAGCGCGGTGCTAATCGCGATGCCAAGCGCGATGCTAGGCGCGATGCTTGGCGCGATGCCATATCATCGGAGTAGCCCGCAACTCGGTTTTGTCCACAGCAATAAATAAAGCATTACCCGTAAATAAATATCAGATCCCGAGCAGCCATTTGAGGTGACGGATCTTCCCGGAGTAGCTCAGAACCGGTCCAGAGCTCTCGGCTTTCTCCAGTCTGGCGCTCCCCAGCAGCTGCGGCTCGCTCCAGTCGACGCTGTCCAGGTCGCTGACCTGCGCGCCTTCGAGGCGGAGTGCCTCCAGCTTCCTGGCCCACTGCATAGCCTCCGCGCGCACGATGTCCAGCGCGCCAGAGTTGAGCTCGAGGCTGACCTCCTGATTGTTCAGGACCTTGCAGAGGGCCTGCTTGAGGCCGTTGATGTGCATCGACTCCGGCACCATGGCCAGGACCCGCGCAGGGCTGACCTCGACGCACTTCAGCAGCTCCAGAACCAGGCCGGGGTGCTGCGAGCAGTACTCGATGAGGTACTCCCAGGCGTCGGGGCCCTGCGTGCGCGCAAAGGCAATCGCGTGCTCGTAGTCCCCCAGCTTTTTGATCATGATGTCCAAGCTCTCCTGGCTCTTGCCCACGCAGCCGAGGAGGTAGACGAGCTCCCGGTCGAGGTTGGCGTCCCGGCACAGCCGGATGCTCGCCGCGATGTCGTAGGTGTCGAACCGCTCCAAGAAGCCCAGCAGCTTGTCCGGGTCGTACTTGGCGTAGAGCCGGACCATGAGGTCGGCGAACTCGCCGAGCCAGGTCTCGTCGACGAGCCCGAGCTCTGTCAGGTAGCCGAAGAGCAACAGGTCCTGCCCGACCTCGTCGGGCGAGTCGGACCCGTCGGGCGCCTCGCGCTCCAGCTGGTGGACCACGCGGCTCGGCGTGATCTCGGCGCGGCAGCGGATGAGCTCGCGCAGCCGGTCGACGTAGCCGCCGGTGCCGTCCTCGCCGTTGCCCGAGCTCAGGACGGCGCCCAGAATGTGCTCGACCTCGGGCTCGGTCCACAGGTGGTAGTGGCTCGCGACGTCGAACGCGCGGGACGAGTTGGCCAGCACGAACTCGTGCACGGACTTCACGTACTCGTCCAGCCGGAGCCAGAGGCGCGCCAGCACCTCGTGCAGCGCCGTGTCCGCGCCGGCGCCGGCGCCGGCGCTAGTGCCAGCGCCAGTGCTACTACCAGTGCCAGCGCCCGTGCTAGCGCCAGCGCCAGTGCCAGTGCCAGTGCTAGTGCCGGCCGCGGCCGCCTGGAGCTTAGCCGCGAGGCCCGGGCCGTCGAACACGTCGAGCGGCCAGGCGTCCACCCAGTGCTGCAGCCGCGCGAGGTCGCGGCGCGCCAGAGCCGCCTCCAGAATCGAGTCCTGGACGCCGCCGAGCTCGATGGGGGGCAGCACGTCCCCCCACGTGAGGTGCTCGCCGGCGTTCAGAAACGGGTTCGACCAGATGAGCCAGCCGGCGCGGTCGTCCCCCAGCGTTTCGGCGAGGACGTGCGCGGCGAGCTCCCAGCGGCCCTCGCCGACGAGCTGCGTCGCGGCCTTGCTGCCGAGCTCGTTGCGCTCCGCCGCGCCGACCTCGGCCTCGGGCTGCTTCGCCGCGGCGAACGCGTCGTAGAACTTGTCGTGCTCGACGAGCCAGTCGACGTGGTCGCGCGCCTTGCGCTCGCGCGCGACCACGGCGTCGCCGCTGCTGACGATCCACAGCCGCGAGGCGTCGCCCTGCGCGAGGTAGTAGTCGTTGACACCCAGCTTCGGCGCGCCGCGGAGCTCGAGCTCGTCCGCGTAGATCTCCTGGCCGTTGTGCGCCGTGATGACCTTGAGCTCGGGCTCCTTGTCCACGCTCAGCACGACGAACTGCTGCAGGCCGTGGAAGGGCAGCGCGCCGGCCAGCGTCGCGGCGCAGCCGACCGAGCTGACGAGCGCGCCGGACTCGACGCTGAGCACGTAGACCACGCGGTGCCACGCCACGACGAGGTGCTTCTCGTGGAGCACCATGCGCGGCCGGAACAGGTCGGCGCGCGGCGAGTGCGGCGGGCGCGGGGTCCGCTGCAGCACGTTGCGCGCCTCCGGGTTGTACGCGGTGATCCCGTCCTCGTTGCACCAGAACAGCCGCGACGGCGTCGCCCAGAGGAGCGCCAGGATCGTGGAGGAGGTGTCCGCGAGGACGGTGTCGCTGCGGCTCTTGAGCCAGCCGCGCTCGCTGAGCACGACCTGGCCGGCCGTGCCGCCGCTCACGTAGCTGCGGAAGGCCTTGTAGTCCGGGTGCAGCGCAATTGCGTGCACCGGGCGCCGGAAGCTGGCCTGCACGAAGTCCGTCCGGTCCTCCACGGACTGGACGTTCACGGTCCCGTCGATCGAGGCCGTTCCGACAAACGCGCCCTTGCTGCTCGAGATGTCGAGGATGGACGAGCGGTGCACGCGCGTCGTCCGCAGCGAGCTCATGTCCGGCCGCGCGAGGTGCAAAATGCCGTTGTGCGTGCCGTAAGCGTGGAACTCCGCGCTGATCAGACACGCGCTAATCGCGTCGCTCCGGAAGAACGTGCCCGGCAGCTGCGGCACGCGCGAGTAGATGAACAGCGACTCGGCGTCCACCTCCGAGTCGCTCGACGACGCGGCGGAGTCCGCGTCCTCGAGCGCGCCCAGCCCGCGGGCCTCGGCCCGCGAGCCGGTCTCCGTCGAGCCAGACAGAATCGAGCGTATGGACTCCGCTATGCTTCCCGGAGCCATCGCCGCGACGTCGCCTTTCAACAAACCTTGGACGGACTTCGGCCTCCTCCCCAGGGCTGGTTGCTGTTGCACGCGCGCGGCCTCCGAGCTGGGTATATAGAGTAGACAGATAAATATAGCTATGGTAGTAGCGGCGCGCTGCACAGGGCAGAGGCGCGAGGCGTGGGGGTTCTCTCGGCGCGACGGCTTACTACTCCCGACGGTCTGTCCGCCCGCCTCCGCCCGCCTCTGCCCGCCTCCGCCAGCATCTACCAGCATTTGCTTGTTATTGCCGTGCGTTGCGCGTAGTCTCTCGCCAGGAAGTTGAGCCACGCATGCCGAGCGCAATCAAGGGCGTGCTTGTCGAGTGCGACCCGTCGATCCGCGCGCTCATAGTGATGATGGACGCCACGGCGCACGACATCATCCTCGACGAGCTCGACGCGACGCATCTGTTTGTGGCGCCCAACAAGGTCGAGCATATCCGGCAGGAGCTCTCGCGGCGGCTCAACGAGAACGTCTACAATCCGGACAACGATGAGGACAACTAAGCCGCCACGCTGCCCGCACGCTGGCGACGGCGCCAACGGCGGCGCCAATTCTTCGCAGCGGACGCCACGTGTATCTCAAAGGGGCTTACCCGGCTGAATTAGCCTCGTGGTCGATTTATATGTACGCGTGGGAGCGCCGCGAAGAGCATCGGCGCCTGCTCTGCCAACGCAGCCGGCGCGGCCAGCCATTACGCTGAGGCGCGCTGAGGCGCGCTGAGGCGCACGCAGGCCTTCCCGCTCAGGGGGAGGGCTAGGGCGGCTTTGCATGTGTGAGCTGTGCATGTACATAAAGAGACTATAAGTGGGTGGGGAAACACCAAGGATTTTCAGCATGAGTACGTGGCTTGCGTCCATCGAGGCAGACCCGCTGGCCGGGCTCGCCGTCTTCAAACACTCGCGGCTCGTTGTGGAGGGCAGCCGCTGGCTAGGCTGGCCGTATCTGCCCGCCCATCTCCACGAGATCCTCCTGTTCGCCGCGCTGCACCTGGCCATATATGCAGCCTGCGGGCCGATCTTCGCGAGGTGTACGAGGTGGTATGCACCTCTCCCCAGAGCGACCAAGACCGGGCTGGCCGTCCACGTCTCCTCCGAGTTCAATGCGCTCAGCACCCTCGCATTGTCGTTTCCGCTGTTCTTCAGCACCAAGCTGGACAGCCTCGTGAGCTACACGCCCTACGCTGGCTTCGTCGCCGCCGCGCTCTCGGGATACTTCCTCTTCGACGTCATCGCGAGCTTCCTGAGCATCCAGACCAACGGCTGGGGCTTCCTGCTCCACGCGCTGACCGCGCTCTTCGTCTTCATGCAGGGCAACCGGCCGTTCCTGCACAACTACTGTGCCGCCTTCGTCTGGTTCGAGGCCTCGACGCCGTTCGTGAACCTGAACTGGCTCGCCACAAACGTCCCGAGCCTCATCTCCAAGAAGGTGCAGACCATCAACGGCGCGCTGCTGATCATCGTGTTCTTCCTGTGCCGGATCGTGCCGGGCCCCATCAACGGGTACCGGCTGTTCACCGTGGCGTTCGCAACAGATCTCCCTGGCGTGCCCCTCTGGCTCGTCGTTGGCATCCTCGGCTGCTACATCCTGCTCACGGCGCTGAACTTCTTCTGGTTCGCGATCATGCTGGACGTCGCGTACAAAGTGCTGTTCAAAAAGGCAGACCCGTCGGCGGCCGCCGTGGAGAGAGAGGCCGAGCTCGAGGCCGAGGCTATCGGCGGAGAGCTCGGCGCCGAGTCGTTTACCGTGCTGAGCGGGACCTCCTCGGCTCGGCGAGCTGGCTCCGCCGCCAGACGGAACCGAAAAATCTGAGCGCCGGCGCGCGCGCGTGCTGCTGGGAACCTAATCAGACATACCCTTCAGTGGCGCGGCGCGGCGAAGAGCCACGCGCCGCTCTTAAGCGGCGACCCTACTCGGGAAATACCATCAAAAAAATTAGATGCCTTTAGAGGATTAGAAGCAAAAATCTATAGACAGAATTTGAGCCCCAGTTCGGATGCAGCATATTAAAACATTTTGGGCAGCACTAGTATTACATGTTTCTGTACGCAGAGCATTGTAGGTTTCTGCACCCCCACGCATTGAGGAAGCCCGTCTAATTCTGCGGTGCCTGGCTGAAGAAGCCGGCCTAATCCTGCAGTTCCGGCGTGGTGCTGAGTTCTGCGATTGTCGCGCTCAGCCAGCTGGCCATCGTGTCTATGTCCATGAGACTCTCGTTATCCAAAGCCTCGGCCGGAAGCCCGCGGTAGAACAGAGTGTACTTGTCCACCACAGCCTCCTGCGCGGAGTCCACGAGGAAGCGCGTCACCTCGCCGTCCGTAGTGTACTCCGCAATCGCCGTCAGCAGGCGGCGGAACTCCTTCACCAGGTAGTCGCGGAAGCCGCCCGTGGCGTCCTCGGCCAGAGGCTGCGACACCACCTCGACGAACGAGGCGCACATCCTGTTCACGGCTCGGCGCAGCGACGCGTAGAGCTCCTCCATGGCGTCAAACATGATCTCGACGACCTGCGGGACCGAGTCCCAGGCGAGCGTGATCAGGTCGCGGAACGATCGCGCCTCCTTGCGCGAGTCGCGCGAGAGCAGCCGCTGGATGCCGGAGAAGTCCACCTCCTGGATCAGCGTGCTCTGCAGGTCGAAGTCAACGATGTGCGACTGGAGGACCAACAGCTGCTTAATGTGGAACAGATGGATGCGCACGGCGTCTTCGGAGCTCGCGGCGGCAATGCTATTAGCCACGGCGTGCTCGAGGCTGGCCAAGCACTCGCGAACACAGCGGTGCGCGAGCTCGTTGAAAACCCGTGCGTTCAGCAGCTGGTAGACCTGGCCAAGGAGATTGAGCGCGCGGTCGACAAGGGGGTATACAGCGCGCTGCAGGTCCTTGGACAGCGGCTTGTACTTCGCGAAGCTGTCGACCTCCAGGTTCGCGCGAAACACAATGCGATTCTGGGCGTCCCTGTAGATGAGTTCACGCGGGTCCAATGGGGTCGCGGGGCCGTGCAGTGCACTGCTACTTCCCGCTGCTGGGTCCTCAGTAGAACCGTTGAGCCCCACCGATGCGCCGAACGCAGAGTCGTTGGACTGGGATACTCGGAAGCTGTCCGTGACTGTGGTGACGGACCCAGACGCCCGCGAGCTCTGGGCGACCGCGGCCGCTCGTGCAGCTCTTGTGGCGGCGGTCGTACTTCCACCTCCGCCGTTAGCTATCGACACGCTGCCTGGTCTGTGCACACTGCTCCGCGTCGTGATGCTGCGACTCGCGAGGCTTCCGTTGAGCATGCTCCCGCCCAGCAGGCTTCCGCCAAGCAAACTCCTATCGGCCACCACGCTATCAGTGGCGTCGCTGCTATAGATCCCATAGTCCTGCGAGTCTCCCAAATCAGGAGCGTCTGTGCTTGGCTCGACCTCGGAGTGCACAAGGACAATGAGCTGTCCAAGCTTGGCGATGTCTGTTTCGCGAACGATGACCCGCCTCACGGCCACTAGAAGGGGGTCGCTCACTTCGTCGTAGAGCCAGCTCCACAATTCAGCGGTTGCGGGTCCAAAGAGCGACTCGAAGACCTTCTTTTCCGACGAGTATATCTGCTGAAACTGGACCAGGGAGGTTCGAGCCGTGTCGATGAAGATGTCGTTGAGCTGCGTAAACGGATCAAGCGGCTGCACGGCTATGTCCACGTCCTTTTGTATGAGAGCGCCCCGAATCCCAAAGTACTTGGACTGCAGTTCGTCCCAGTAGCTCTGCATGCCGAATCTGTTAGTCTGCGGGGACGAGTCTGTATGGGACCGCAGCATCGCCGCCATTGGCCTCAGTCGCGCCGCGTCGTCCGCAAATTTTGTCACGATCAGAGCTTGCCGTGTGCCGGCAGTGCTTTCCGCCGCGCGCCCCGAAATTTTGTTGGCGATTTTCGTCAGCTCGTGTGTGGCGTACGCGCATGCTATGGCCAACGCCCTCTGCGCGCAGTTTCTCAGAACCGAGGCCGCCAGATCGATCCCAATGAAGTCGGGATGCTTCTCACAAACGAGGAGGCCTTTGTCGATATCTGCCAAGATGCCGTTGAGGTGTGGCACGACCTTCGGGGCGGGCTTGCGCAGGTCGCGGGAGATGCGGTCCTGAGCGTCCCAGACCGTGGCCAGGCACTCTCTGACTGCTTCTGCCTTGGCTCTGCGCTCCTCCAGCTCGTGTTTGCGAACAAGCTCGGTCCGGAGAGGGTCGAGGTCGTGCTCGCGCGTATCGCGCAGCTCGTGGACGAGCCAGCCCACCTCGCCCGCCAGCTCCGCCGCGCTGCCTCGTGCGTTCGCAACAATCTTGCCCGTCAGGCGCGCCTCGTCCCGGGCGACGATGTACGGCGCGACCTTCTCTTCCCACAAGTGGCGGTCGAAGCTATGCACGGAGGGGCTCAGCGAGCCCAACCACGCCTCGCGGTCCCAATGGCTCTTGTACTCGATTTTGGTGAGAGGCACGTCCACGGGGACATCTGGCTTTAGCTGCGACTCCGAGCGGCCACGCTGCAAGTCACTGTCGCTCCCTACGGTCGCTGCGCGCGCCCGCACCTCCGGCTCGGGGACAGAAGGCGCGTGAGCCACGGCCTGGACGATCGAGGCCGCTCTTGCTCTTTTCTCTTTCGAGAAAGAACCGCGAGCCCCTTGCGCTGGCGACACGGGCTCATACACCGACTGGTAGGCCCAGTCGTCGAACAGCGCGGACATGGTAGGTAGCCATATCGCGCGGCCTGCTGCGTTGTCCCAAAAGGGTGCGGGAGTAATCCGATTTGGTGATAGTGTACGAACAAGCGCGACTGGGCTTCCACTAATCGATACATATTTACAAACTGCTCTTAATCAGATACCAGCAACTAGCATGCTCTTGAGAGCTGGGGGCTGACATACGACAAAGGTCTTCTTTGGCGGCGGCCTCTATTCAGTTACCGAGCTTGAGAGCCTATATTAGTTTCGGGCAAAATTAATGCTTCGCTGATTTCAGCGACGTTTGTATATACAGGGTTTCAGGTTGATTTCGGGATTCTTCTCTTTGGCTCGCTCCAGTTTGTGCGGAAGCTTGATGAACTCAAACTTCACGAACATCTTGTTGGAGTCGTCAGTGGTCCTGTGGTAGAGGCCCATGTTCTTGAGGGTGGCCACGAACGCGTCGAAGTCGTTGTTCTCGAACCGCGACTTGATCTCGGCGATCCATACGAGCCCGTGCGGCTTGAGAATGCGAATGCCCTCGTTGATGAAGTCAGCGAGGTTTGTGCCCATGAGAGCGAGGCAGAACACGACGACGTGGCAGGACTCGTCCGGCAAAGGCACATGCGCGATGTCTGCGACGGTGATGCGCTCGTTCGCCGCGTTCATGTCGAAGCTGTGCACCTCGAAGTGGGTGCGACGGCGGTTGAAGCAGCGCTCCTGGAGCTTCAGCGCCAGCTCGGCCTCGCCACACCCCATGTCCGCGACGACAACCTCGTTGGCCGCTTTGTCGCCAGGGAGCCCGCCCGGCGCGTTCAGCGGCTTGACGAGGCGGTCCTTGAACTGCTGGACAAAGCTGATGACGGGGTTTTCGGGCCACTGCTCGACCTGGTGGCGGAACCCGTCGTGGTACTCTTTGAACACCTCGGGCTGCTTCTGGAATATGTCGAAGGCCTGTGCGGAGTCCGAGGTGTAGAGCTGCTCGTTGATCCAGCGGAAGCGCGCGCCGCTGAGTTTCTGCTGCATCTTCAGCTGGAGCGGGGTCAGCTTTTTCGCGTTAGCTAGAGGTCGAGAAGAGTCTGCCGGTGCCGCAGCTGGCGCCTGGCCGATCTGCTTTGTGTGCTCGACGTGCTCCGCTTTGCGGTCTTTGGGTCGCTCTTCGGTGGCTTTTTTGACCTTCCTCTTATTGGCAGATCGTTCGGCGGGCACAGAGTGGGATTTGGAGTCCGTGGCGGTTTCGGTGCCACTGGCTGGCTGCGAAGAGGCGGATGGGAGAGGTTTCGTCTGCGCAGACTTTTTTCGCTTCTTTTCCTTGGTCTCAGCCGAACCTGCCGAGCCAGCGCCAGTCTCGCCCTTAGTTGCCGTCCCAATCGTCTCGTTCGTGCTCTCGTCTGCCGCTCTTTTCTGAGCCGAGCCGGCTTTGGCGCCCTGCTTCGCGCCCTGCTTCGAGGCGGAATTCGAGTCATGCTTCGAGCCAGACTTCGAGCCGGCCTTCGCGCCGGCCGCGCCGTCCTTCTTCAGCTCGTTCATCATCTCTTGCAGCTCATTGCCGCTCAGCTTTGCATTGGATTTGGTCTTCTTCTTTTTAGAGCTACTCGCGGGCTCTTTCACGACCTCTGAGGGGAGGTCCAGCCCGACCTTGAACATCTCGACAAGAAAACTGAGCTGGGCCTGGAAGCTCTTACTCTACGCTACGAGCGCCTGTGCAAAGAGGTGAAATATTGGCACCTCGAGAGGGCGAGGGTGCCCTCGCCGCGGGCGGTGCCAGGAACCTCCCCTCGCTATCAGGCCGCGCATCGCCAGCGAGTCCCAGGCACCACGGACCTGCTACACTTTGGCGCACGACCTGGGAGCATTCGCGCTGAACAGCAGGAGCTTCAAGGATGGAGAGGGACTACATCACTTGCCACATTTTGGACACCGTGAAGGGCGTGCCGGCGGCCGGTGTGGGCTGCGTGCTGTCGAGTCTCCGCAACGGCTCAGAGACCGAGCTTGCGCGAGGAACCACCGACAAAGACGGCCGCATTGTGCAGTGGGAGCAGCGCGTGCACGACGTGACGCCCGGCACTCACAAGATCAAGTTCGAGACCGGCCTCTACCTGAGCCGCGCGAACAACGGCCAGGCGTTCTTCCCCCAGGTCGAAGTCATGTTCGTCGTGAGCGATCCGCCCGACGCGCACTACCACATCCCTCTATTGCTGTCGAACTACTCGTACAGCACCTATAGGGGCAGCTAGCAAGACGCGGGCTAGGCGCCAGCGCCGCAGGGGAGCTCGCCGCCGACCAGCGCCGAGGCGTCAGTGCCAGGGTACTCCAACAAACAATCTAATTAATAGAGCTAGACGCTTGCCTCGGCAAGCACTTCAAAACATCGGGGATTCACTCGGACGCACGCGTGCGGCCCGCTGAGCGCTGATGGTTAGGTAAGAACCTCACGCACCGCGTCGCGCCATGCACGGCTCTTCCGTCGCGAGGCTCGTGGCCGAGTCGCCGCAGGTCGGCCATCTCGCAGAGAGCGTGCAGGCCGAGGGCGACCTGCCCTCGCGGAGCAACGCCAAGGAAATCTGGAAGTACCTCGCGGCGCGCCTCGTGCCGACAATTGCGGAGTCGCGAGCGGCGCGCTTCCCCGCGCCGCTGCGTGCGTTCAAACGCGTCCAGACGCTGGCGCTGGCCGCGCAGATCAGCGACTTCGGCCTCGCCGACTTCGAGGACCCGACCAGCGACCGCTGGCACGCGCACATGCAGCGAGTCGACGCGTTTGTGCAGTTCCGCGCGGAGCTGGACCGCCAGATGCGGCCCGAGTTTGAGGCCATGCAGGCCGCGCGCCACGAGCTGAGCGAGGCCGACGCGGATCTTGAGCGCGCTGAGCGCGAGCTCGAGCAGCTCAAGCGGCAGGACCCAGGCGATAGCGGTGGCGCGGCCAGCGACAATCAGAACGACATCTCGCGGATCGAGAACGCGGAAGACACCGCTCTGCACGACCGCGTCGAGCTCGCCGAGGCCGAGCTCCAGGACAAGGAGGCCGCGCTCGCGCGGCTGAACAACGAGCTCGAGCGCGAGCTCGAGCCACGCTCGCGCGAGCTGTCGGTCCTTATCGAGCGCCTCGAGGCGAGCCACAAGGAGTTCGTCGCGCAGGCGGAGCTGCTGCGCCCGCTGCTGGCGCGCGGTCTCTCTGCCGTGCAGGCCGAGGTCGCGGGCAGCGAAGAGGAGGTCGCGCGCCTGCAGCGCGAGCAGGGCCGGCTGAAGGAGCACGCCGAGAAGTTCACCTACACGCTGCAGGTGCTGCGGCAGCTTTCGCAGGAGATGGAGGAGCTCGGCGCCCTGAAGAGCGAGGCACTGAGCGAGGAGACGCGGCTGCGCGTCTACGAAGGCGAGGCTTTGAGCAAGCAGCGCCAGCATCGGGACAAGGTGATGGGCGAGCTGGCGCGCCGCAGCCAGGAGCACCAGAGCCTGTCTGCGCAGCTCTCCGAGCTCGCCCAGGGCCTCGACGCGGACCGCAAGGCGCTGGCGGAGCTCGACCGCACGGAGGAGGACGCTGCGCTGGGCGCCGCCGAGGACGGCGCTGAGCCGCGCGACGCCCACGCCGCTGGGCGCCCTCTCGAGAAGGCCTTGCGCGAGACACAGGCGCGCGTCGACGCGCTGCACGAGTCGAATCGCTTGCTGGGGCTCACGGTCAAATCGCAGCGAAACTGGCTGCAGGGCGCCGACGCGATGGAGAAGGAGGGCCAGCGCATGACCGAGGTCCTTCAGGTGCTGCGGCAGTGGATGAAGAACTATCTAGGTGACGAGAGGCCGAACGAGCCGGTCGGCCGCGACGAGCCCGCAGAGCCCGCGGGGCGGGATGCAGGGGAGCTGGCAGAGGAACCCGCACAAGGATTTGCAGACGACTCTGCAGACGGATCCGGCGAGGGATCTGGCGAGGGATCTGGCGAGAGACCTGCAGCGGGACCTGCAGAATGACCTGCAGACGGAGCTTCCAGCCGTCGGTAGCGAAACGGCAGAAACATGCGCCGAGCTCACATGAGCTCGTTATTATCTATTTGATCTACATGAGTTTACGATACCGCAAAATTGCGCGAGCGCGCTAGCTCACATTACTGAGTTTTATCTAGTCGCGCGGAAGCTGCCAGGTTCCGTCGAGGTTCCCTCAAGGTTCCCTCGGCACTGGCTCGGGCCGCTGGCCGGTGGAAGACGCGCCAGGGCAGGGTCGCCGGTGGTTGTTTTGGTCCCGGCGCGTGCCTGCCGCCTTGACGGTGTCTTCCCTCCCCAGCCCACGCGCCCGGCGGGCCGCTGCCGATTGCAAAGCCTAGATGCGGCCACGCGTCCTACCCTGCTGACGCAGCATACGTGCAGCGCGGGTAAGGCGCCGGCGCCTTGGCGGGCGTTTGTAGGCTCAACGCGTTAACCTCTCTTTCCTTAAATTAATTTTCACGACGCCGGCCTTGGACCCACATCGCCCATGTCTGCTCGCGAAACTCCGTTCACCGAGCCGGGCCCCGGATCGAAGGTTCCTGCGCCGAAGAAGCTTTCCGAGAAGGAGCAGCGGTGCTACGACGAGGTTCTGCATCACCTCCAGGAGGTGAAGACGCTTCCGAAGAGCGAGAAGTCGCACGACAAGGCGCCGCTGTCCGAGGCCGAGAAGGCGTGGCTGAGCAAGGAGTGCATTCTGCGGTACCTGCGCGCCACGAACTGGAGCGTGAAGCACGCGATCAAGCGCATTGAGGAGACGCTCGTGTGGCGTCGCTCCTTCGGCGTCGACCCGTACACGACGCTCACGCCGGACCTCGTCAGCCCCGAGAACGAGACCGGCAAGGAGCTTATCCTGGGCTACGACCGCGACGCGCGGCCGTGCCTCTACCTCAAGCCCGGCAAGCAGAACACGAAGTCGTCGCACCGCCAGGTCCAGCACCTCGTCTACATGCTCGAGCGCGTCATCGACATGATGGTGCCTGGCCAGGACCAGCTCGCTCTGCTGATCGACTTCAAGGGCGGCAGCAAGCTGCCCTCGCTCAGCGTCGGCCGCGAGGTGCTCAGCATTCTGCAGAACCACTACCCGGAGCGGCTCGGCAAGGCGCTGCTCACCAACATCCCGCGCCTCGGCTGGGTCTTCCTGAAGCTCATCAGCCCCTTCATCGACCCGCTGACGCGCGAAAAGCTCGTGTTCCAGCAGCCCTTCCCGAACTTCGTGCCCAGCGACCAGCTCGACTCGGAGTTCGGCGGCACCTGCAAGTTCGCCTACAACCATAAGGTCTACTGGCCGAGCCTCACGAAGGCGTCGCTGGACCGCCACACCAAATACCTCGAAAAGTTCCGCGAGGCCGGCGGCACCATCGGCCTCAGCGAGTACGCGCTCCGCGAGCAGACCGGGCAGGAGCTTAAGTCGCATTAGCGAGCGAGCTCGCGCCTCGCCGCGGCCACCCAGGGGAGCGGAGGGCCGCCGGCGCCTCTACGGGCCGCGTTCTCTGGGATATACCTGGAATATAATAAGCCCCAGCACCGAACCGGAAGCGTGGAGTCGCGCACGCTCGCGCCCGCTCGCGCCCTCCCCCCCAGTCGCGCCCTCCTCCCCCGTTTCTGAACCTGCCGCGAAACATTTCTAAAATATAATGCGAAAACGCCCGTTGTTAGGACGCTGCCCGGTCCGTGGGCGGCGGCGCGTGGTGGCAGCAGGCTGGCGAAGCGGGCGGCTCGCACCGGTGCCGTATCCGCAGACCCTCGTTGGCTTGTATGACACACACAAATTTTAGACTATCACGTACTTTACACCTACTGAGTGCCACTGGCCGCCGCCACGGCTGGCCACGCGACGGCCCGCACGACGGGGCTCACCCACGGCGCCTTGCACCGCCACTAGTTCTCTGGCCTTCGGCAGAAACAAGTACCAGGGTGCCCCTTATTTTTGTATCACATTGCTGCTCGGTTTCGAGCTCGGTTTCGAGCAGATGCGGCCACGCACTGCTGACCCGCGCGCCAGAAGGGGGAGGAAGGCTGCGACATGCATGCGGCCACTGTCAAACCTATGCATACCCAGGCGCCTAGGTCACACCGCTGCTGGAGGTCAAGGAGATAGGGGGAAGGGGCAGCGCACGGGCGGCAGATGCGCCAGACCGGCGCGCGCGCTCTCTGCGCAGCCAATTCGGGCCCGCGCGCAGCCACGGGCCGCCCAGGAACTGTGCACCCCGGCCGGGATTGCGTGATTTTGAGCGCAGACTCACGCGATCGGTGCGGGCGTTTCTACCGTTGGGTCCCCAAATCTGTATCTCCCTCCGGGCTTGGGACCGCTCTGATATGTAACGACGGCGAGCGCTCCTCTAGGGTTCGGCAGCTACATGACGGCGGCCCCGTCTGGCTGAGAGGGTTAGGCGATATGTCTGTTCTGCATATAAATAGGGACCCACCTCCTATACCATGGTGAAGGCCAGCACGACACTAGCCGCATCCGCCAAAGCCACCATGAGACTCTTCGGCAAGCAGGTCCCGACCGACATCACTCTGAAAGCCAGCCAATTGGCCTCCTGGAACTCCGAGATCCAGGCGGACCCGACCCTGCGTCTGGCGGGCACCCTCGCCGTCAACTCGACCGTGTCTGACTCGCTCATCCGCCGCGAGTCCAAAACGAAGAACACCACGGGCATCTTCAACCATGTGGTGGAGCCCGAGGGCAAGCCCCGCATGAACCAGAAGCGCTCGGGCCGCTGCTGGCTGTTCGCGGCGACGAACACGCTGCGCATCCCGCTCATCCGCAAGTACAACCTCGAGGACGTCGAGCTCTCGCCGGCCTTCCTCTTCTTCTACGACAAGCTCGAGAAGGCCAACTTCTTTTTGGAGCAGATTGCCAACACGGCGCACGAGGACATCGACTCGCGCCTCGTGCAGCACCTGCTGGCGGATCCCGTCAGCGACGGCGGCCAGTTCGGCATGTTCGCCAACATCATCGAGAAGTACGGGCTCGTGCCCATGAGTGTGTACGGCGAGAGCGCCAACACGGAGTCCTCGACCATCCTGAACGAGCTCGTCACGACGCTCCTCCGCCAGTACGCCGAGGAGCTCCGCGCCGCGGTGAAGGACAAGAAGGACCCGAAGGCGCTGCAGCAGCAGCAGATCAAGCGCATCCACCAGCTGCTCGTGCTGTTCCTCGGCCCGCCGCCGTCCGAGTTCGACTGGGAGTTCGTCGACAAGGACAAGAAGTTCCACAGCGTCAAGGGCCTGACGCCGCAGCAGTTCTACCGCGAGATCATCGACTACGACGCCAAAGACTCCGTGTCGCTGCTGAACGACCCGCGCAACGACTACGAGAGGCCCGTGCACGTGCAGCGCCTCGGCAACGTCGTCGAGATGGGCGAGGTGACGTACTTCAACGCCGAGATCGACGTTTTGGCCACCAAGGCGGTCGAGCGCATCAAGCAGAACAAGCCCGTGTTCTTCGGCACGCACACGCCGATCTACCACCACAACAAGACCGGCATCATCGACACCCAGCTGTGGGACTACGAGGCGCTGGGCTTCAAGCCGACGCAGTCGAAGGCCGACCGTCTGCGCCACCACCAGAGCCTGATGACGCACGCCATGGTCTTCGTCGGCGTGCACCTCGACGAGAAGGGCAACCCCGTCCGCTGGAAGGTCGAGAACTCGTGGGGCAAAGAGCAGGGCAAAGAGGGCTACTACACGATGACGCACGACTTCTTCAAGGAGTACGTCTACCAGGTCGTCGTCGACCGCGACGAGATCCCGGAGTACCTCTCCAAGCTCGACGACGAGCCGGTCGAGCTCGACCCGTGGGACCCGTGCGGCGCTCTGGCCAACTAAATAACGGCAAGCTTAGGAAGCAGAGATCTCCACTCTCCCTCCTCATACATACATGTATAACATACCAGTATCAGTAGCGATTCGCCTGCGACGGCAAGCCGGAGTTGCTCGTTCCTCGCAGTTCATCCCACCTCTTCGGCCACCTCATCGGCATGCACAGCCATCAAAATTCCCTTTGCAGTGTAAACAATTCCTATTTTTATGAACTACAACTACTCAGATGCTAGCTAGACTGCTACCGGCGGCTGGGGCGGGATCCCGATCTCCGGCTGCGTTTTGTTCTTGTACATGGCCCAGAAGTTGATGACGAGCGCCGCCAGCAGGCCGATGCTGATCACGATGGGCCCGAACGGCGCGTCCATGGGGCGGTCGCCGCGCTCCTTGATGTACTTCACGCGCAGCAGGTACTGGTAGTACCCCCACAGCCCGCTGAACACGGTGAGGCCGAACAGGATGTATGCGACGAGCGTGGCCGTGGCGGTCGACGTGGCCTTGTCGACCGAGCTGTAGAGGGTGAACGTGAGCGCCGACAGCAGACACGTGGTGTGCAGCCAGCGGTTGAAGGTGCGCTCGTTCGCGAGCCAGACCTTGGCCTCGATCTTGGGCGACGACTGGTTCTTGATCCACTCGCTGGGCTGCTCGACGCCGGGCGGGAGGTTGACCTCGTCCTCCTCGCTCTCGTCGTCGCCCTGGATGCGCGTCGGAAAGCCGATGTCGTTCTCGCGCGCCAGCTCCTCGTCCTCGAAGGCTTCGAGCGCGGGGTCGAGCACGCCCGAGTCGTCCGAGTCGAACTCGTAGTCCTCGTCGTCGAACTTGTACCCGCGGAAGCGGCGCGCCTGGCTCGCCTGGCTCGGCCCGGCCACCGGCGCCGACGAGGACGACGCCGTCGGGCGCGACCCGTCGTGCTGCTGGCCCCGCTGGTTCTGGTTCTGCTGGTCCGCGAACTGGCTGCCGGGCGCGGCCGCCCCGGCGGCGTTCTGCGCCGGCTCGTGGCCGTCGCGCCCGCTCTCGAACTCGGACAGCCAGAAGGGCAGCGCGTCGAGCCGGTCGTCGTCGCCGTAGAGGACCGAGGACCCGTGCAGGAACTTCGTGAAGTGCGGCACCTCCTTGATGAGGTTCGACTTCTGCAGCTCCTGGATCCAGTTCAGCTTCTCGACGCCCTTCTGCGCCGAGCCCGCGCGGAGACGGACCTCGAGCACCGAGTACGGGAAGCGCGCGAACTCGCCCTTGCGCAGCATCGACATGGGGTCGATCCCGGGCTGGTCGAGCTCGGTGCGGTGCCACTTGCTGGGGTCGCGGACGGGCCGCGCGCTGCTGAGCGAGTCCTCGCGCATGAACACGATGTCCTGGTCGAGGATGACGCGCACGCGGTCGTCGCCCGGGATCTCGAAGGCCGTGCGGCGGTAGACGGTGCGCAGAATGGGCTCCAGCTTGTAGTCCACGATGAACTTCTGGAGCTCCGTGGCGGCCTGGAGGAAGTCCTCGACGGCGCGCGGCTGGACGTGGCGGTCGCGCATCTTGCGGGCCTGCTTCTCGAGGACGCTCCGGTCGCCCTGCAGGAACTTGTCGATGGTCTTCTCCTTGAGGACGATGCGCGTGATGCGGCCGTCGAGCTCGTTGTGCTGCTCGAGCACGATGTCCGGCCGCTCGTAGAGCCGCCCGTACCAGCGGAAGCGGAGCGAGGTGGCCGGCAGCGACTCGTCGGGGTCGCCGGCCTCGGCCTTCTGGTCGCGCTCGAGGAGCGACTGGTAGAGCTGGAACTTGCGGTTGTCGAGGTACAGGCTCGTCACGATGGGGTCGCGCTCGCTGTCCTCGTCGTCGTCCTCGCGGTTGTACACGAGCACGGGCAGCTTGCGCAAAATGTGCGTCTTCACCTCCATGAGGTTGTCCGGGTGGACCCAGTACTGCAGCGTGACGTAGCCCTTCGAGTGGTAGTCCTTGTCGACGGAGCTGTTCCGCTGCTGCTGCTGCGGCGGCAGGCTCGAGGGGGCCGACGCGCCGGCGCTGCCCGACTGCTCGGCCATGAAGCTGTAGATGTGGCTGAGCCGGCGCAGCAGCGGCGAGTAGTCCTCGGAGTGGAACGGCACGGAGCGGAAGCGCGCCTGCAAAAACGGCATCACGCGGTATTCTGCGTGCAGCCGGTCGTGCTTGCGCACGATCTTGACGAACGCCGTGTAGTTCAGCCGGCGGAACTTGTCGAGGTGCGAGGCGTCGTCGAGGATCTCGTCGAGGCTCTTGTTCAGCTCCGTCGACTGCACGAGCTTCGGGTCGAGGCTCTGGATCATGTTCTCGAACTTCGACAGCTTGTCGCTGATCTCCTCGAACTTCCGCGTCTCGAAGCCGCACACCTTGTCCAGCTCCTTGTCGAGCAGCTGCACAAAGCGGCTCTCGTCCTCCTCCGTCCACTCGTTGTCGGCCACGAGGCTCTCCTTCAGCAGCTTCTTCAATTGGTCATACGCAATGTAGTGCTGCTTCCACGGCGCGTACGTCTCCCCGCTGAGCTTCTGCGAAAACAGCATGCGGAGCAACGAGGAAGAAACAAGGCTGCTCGCACACGCACACGCACGCTGGTCTGGCGCTCTGCGCCGGCCGCGCAGGCCCGCGCGATAACCCAGGCCCAGGTATGGGTTGGCGCGCAGCGAAGGCAGCACGTGGGGCGTTGATAGGGGGCTAACGCTGCAGACCCACGCAAGTCGCAGGCGGCGTAACGGCGGTGTGGAACCCCGCCTGTTTCGCGATTAGCTCGCGACGATCGCGTCCGCCAATGGCGTGCCGGCTCCCGCCCGAACAATTTCCGGGACCTCATCTGGAGGGTGCGAGCGATCCCGGCCTAGCTTGCCCGCCTAGTTAGCAAGCCGAGCTAGCAAGTAGCTTACCAGCCTAGCTTACAAGCCTAGATGGCAAGCCTAGCTTACAAGCTTAGCTTACAAGCCTGCGCACTCAGAGTGATTGCATATCACCTAGTATATACGGGGGTGAGGGGACAGGGGGGTTTATGGTGTGTTTCATAAGTACTTGTTGTTGTGTTGGTGATTGTATGTAGTGTGTTCATGTCAATTAGTGTGTCGCGGTCCTTAGTAGTTCCAGATGCGCACCTCCGGCGAGGGCGGCGCGCCCGCAGCCATGTCGGGCGACGCCTCTGGAGTCAAAATTACGGGGGTGGCCGCTAGCGGCGCAGCCGCGGGCGGCGGCGCGGGCGCCACGGCCCGCTCGACGAATGCGACGTCCACGCTCACGCGCAGGCGCGCGCACGAGCGCGTGTATGCCTCGTACGACACAAACAGCTTCCACTCGAGCGCCTCCATGAGCGCCAGCTCGTTCCGCTTGAGGTCGTCAAGGGGCAGGCCCGAGATGCGCGCCCACACGGACGCGCTGTAGCAGCGGTCCTGCAGGAACTTGGCCGCCACCTGCAGCGCCGCCACAAGCACGCGGCGGCCGCAGGACAGCTTCTCGGGCACCGGCAGGCCTTTGTCGGTGCACGCGCGGATGACCGGCTGCAGCCGGGCCAGGTAGCACAGCGCCACCTGGAAGACCGGGTACTGCACGCGGCTGCGCCGCAGAATCTCGCAAATGAATTTGCGGAGGGGGAATTTGCAGTTGTTGTGCCGCTGCGGCCACAGGCCCTCGACGTAGGCGGTGCAGAGGTCCACGAGCGCCATGGCTACGCGGCGCTTCGAGGACTTGTCGTAGGGCAGCAAGGTCGAGTCCCTGGTGGCAAAGGTGGTAGCAGACGCGTCCGCAGACGTGGGAACATCTGCGAACGCGACTTCGGCCTCAGGCGCGCTCGGCGCAATCAGTGTACCATCCACGGGCGCCGCGAGCGCCGTCGTGGCCGGCACAGCATTGGGCGGCGCGCATAGCAGTTCGTCAGGCCGCGCGTACGGCGTAGCGGGGCGCGTTCGAAGTCTTGCGCCCGCCGCAGCCGCCGGCGCCCGCGCCACAGACTTGCTGTGGTGCAGCCGGGCCTCGCGGTAAGCCTGCTGGATGAATTGATGTGTTGAAGCTCTCTCGAAAACTGCCATTGTTGAGAATTGGCAGCCTATCAATCCTTCTAGCGAGCTCTTGCCTTTCTATGCTTTTCTGTTGTTTTTTCTTCTTTTTCTTTCCTGTGCTGAGGTCTGAGACGGCTTCTCGCTTTAGACAAAACGATTACGACTGTGTGCGCTCGATCTCTACCTGTGTCACTATTCACTTTCTTCAATAAAAAAACACGTTCTGCTCTCCTACCGCGCGAGACGCGAGATTAGAGAATAAAAATACCGTTCTCAACAGAAATCATGGTATGGAGCAAATGTGTCAGAATATCAGATGGGGGAGTGAAGAAGAAGGCAGGAACGGATTTACTGCGAGCAATGGGGAACCGGAGCGGCTTTCCAGAGGCGTCCAGGTCGACGGGAGGGAGGGGAGACCGAAAGAATAACAGAAACCCAGGGAATGCGGAACCGCCCCTGTGTGACAGATCGGGCTTGACCAGGCTGGGGTGGGTTATATAGATAGCTGCGAAGTAAGCAAAAGAACCGAATGACGAATTCGCGGTCGTAAGCCGTGAGTCATCTGTCCGTGTGTATGGCAAGGGTACGCTCGTCATGAGCCATATCTTCGCCCCACTGAGGGGGGCTCAATGCAGTCATGCCGGGCCTGTACCGGTGGGATCTTACATCATCGGCGTGAGTACTGACGGAACGCAACTGATAAGTGGCCGCCCGAATTACGGATTGATAAGGGGACCCGCCAACTGATTGCGCGAGCAGCAAAACACCGGACCGGCGACAGGGTGCATCAGATAAGCTTTTCCCCGCCATAGCGGGCCCAATTCGCCTGGCAGCGCGAGGCGGGTGCACGTCGCTGTTTGATTTGGGAGGCGCCCGTGCGCAGCAGGCGGGCGGCCAGCGGCGCAGGCCCGGGCCCGCGGCAGGGCTTAAAACTGCCTTTGGCACCCGGCCTAACTGCACTGCGGCGCAGACACTAGATTGCATAAATTTTGCTAATTAGATTAAAAACATTGCGACCACGTTGAGCACTGAGGTCCGCGGTGCCCCATAATTCGTTCTGGTAATGGCGCTTCAGCGAGTTCGCTTGGGCGCCTCCCCGGGTAGGGTCGTCGGCGAGACTTCGCGCCATTTCGGCAGCTTACCCTAACGGTGCACCTGAACCCTACAAGCATGAGGACGCACGTGAAACCCTCGATCTTTAGGCCGCACAATCGCTAAACCGAGTCATTTCGTGTAGGGGATAACAAAACCGAGGCGCGCACGCAGCTTGGCGTGTGCGCGGCCGCATTGTTCTCAATTCTCTGCGCGCTGAAGGCTGACATTGGTACGGCGGTGTCACAACTTTATTGACGTGCATCAGCCGTGTTTCAGCAGCAACGCCGGGGCGCCGCCACCCCTGCTTGGCGCAGTAAGCATGCGGTACGTCTGCAGAGGCGTAAGTAGTAGTGGGTGGAGCAGCTAGCGCAGATATACATTTCTCTGCGCCACTAACAACGTGACGCCTCTTGGAATAAAGCGCTGCGCGTTGAGCACTGCCATCCTCCGCCACGCGTCGCACCATTCCATAACAGCGCCGATGTGAGTTGGCAACGCGCGTCGTCTCATGACGCAGTCAACCAACAGCACAATTAGACAGTAGAAGGTAGTTGAACTGTAGTGTACCATTAACGCTATATTTTCGAGCCTTGTCTCGCGGAATGCTTGTAAACACGACGTCGCACACAATGATCTTGTTAGTCGTTAGATCTCACCATCACGCGCGCCACGGAGGATCCGACATTATAAAATGCTTACATGTAACTACGTTTTGGCTTGTCGACTTGTCGAAAAGCTTTTGGCTCGCCCGCGTCCTTCTAGCGCGAGACACAATTCGCGAGTATTGTTCTCCAAAGACCACACCTGCGCGAGTTTCGAGTCTACCATTTTGACAGCAGCCCCAGTGACATAGGCCTTTGGCTTGGCGCCACTGTAGCTGTGACTGCAGGCAGGGCTTTTGGCTGGGAGTTTCGCCAGGCCCCTGGCGTGGGCTTCTGTGCCCTCGTGGTCGAGCCAAGCAGCACGCCCCAAGGTGGCTTCCCGCAGAGGCAGGGCAGAGCAGGGTAGCGGCGCCAGCAGCACAGCAGCACAGCAGCGAGCAGCAGCAGCACCAGCGAAAAGCGCGTGTCAAGCTAGCGGAGCAGAAGCCCAAGGAAGTCACTTAGCGAAGCGAGTGGATGGATGGAAGCCGCTTCCTCCCAAGCATCGACTTCACCGCGCCGGCCGCGCGGCCCCGGTGGCCCCACGGACCCCGCGGTCGTAACTGAGGCCGTCCACGGCGAGAGCCGCACAGCGGCGGCGCCGAACAGCAGCCGCTCGAGCCTATTTGGGTTGTTCCGTCGCCAGACTGGCGGCCAGGGAGGCGGCTCGCGCGGAGGCGGCTGCGCGTCGCTGCGCAGTGTGGGCGGGCGCAGCGTCGGGGTGGAGAGCGTGAACGCCGCGTTCGACAACATGAGCTTCAGCGCGGCTGGCGCCGGGCTCGAGACGCCGCAGCAGGCGCGCGACGCCGGCGGGCGCGCGAAGCGCATGCACGCCGCCGCGACGCGCTACCGACGCGCCATCGAGGGCATGAGCGAGGCGGCCGCGGAGGCGGGCGCGACGCTCTACGCCTGCGCGGACACGAAGGGCGCCGCCGCGGGCCGCACGCCGCTCGCGGAGCACGGCGTCGGCGCGGACCTGCAGGCCGCGGGCGGCCTGCACGAGCTCATCTCGAACCACGCGAAGGTGCTCGCGTCGAGCCTCGAGATGCAGGTCGAGGGCCCCGTGCAGCGCGCCGCGGACGCGTACACGCGCCGCCTTGCCGCGCGTGAGGCCGAGTTCAAGACGCAGCTGAGCGCCAAGATGCGCGCGCTGCGGCAGGCCGACACGCACCGCGGCGACACGCGCAAGCGCGGGCTCAACCTGCTGAGCTACCGCAGCACGCTGCTCGACCTCACGTCGCAGATCGACGACATCAACCGGCTGAAGTTCGAGTTCCTGAGCGACATTCACGCGCTGTCGACCGAGCTCGCCGAGGCGCTGCACGCATCGCTCGCGTCCGCGGTGACCGCCGAAATCGAGGTGTTCGAGAGCATCGCGCGGAAGGGCTGGTCCGGGAACGGGCTGGACGGGCTGCTGGCGGGCTGCCCCGACCCGTTTGAGTCGGACCGTGGGCCTGCGGGCGCGCTCGCGGGCCTGGGCGCTGCCGGCGGCGGCGGCGACGGCACGGCCGCGGGCTCGAGCGCGGGCAGCGCAACGGGCAGCGCACCCAGCAGCGCGCCTGGCAGCGCGCCGGGCAACGCTCACAGCAGCACGTTTGGCAGCACGCTGGGCAGCACGCTGGGCGGGCTCAGCAGCCACATCCGCGCGAGCCGTCAGCTCGACGACGAAGACGGCGAGGGGGACGAGACGTTCGACCACGAGGACGCACAGCTGCACGCGCCTCCGTCGAGCGGCAGCTCGGCGAAGTCGCCGAACTTCTTCTCGATCATCCCGCCCGTACCGATCCTGCCGCCCGAGAGCTATGACGACGAGGACGACATTGGTCTGCGCGACGACACCGCGGGCTGCTCGCCGCGGGAGGCCAAGCAGCATGCGCAAGCCCGCAATGGCGCCGCCCCGAAGGACGTCGCTGTGAAAGACGCTGCTGCGAAGGACGCTGACCCGAAGGACGCCACCTCGAAGGACGCCGCCTCGAAGGACGTGGTCACGAACGGTAGTGATACCAAGGACGCCGAACAGGACGGTGCGCAAAATAAGACAAAGCAGAAGGCGCCAGAGGACACGCAAATCTCACGAGATCGGCGAGACAGCGCGCAGAGGAGCGCTCAGGAGGACGATGCAGCGGAAGGCGCACCAGAGGGCGTACCAGAAGGCGCAGAGGGCGCAGAAGGCACTCAGGCTGATGCACATGATAGCTCACAAGACAGCGCTCAAGACGGCGCGTAGAGCAATGCACAGCACGTATCTTAAGAGTCGAGCAACGGTGGCCGCTCTGGGCCTGCCCCTCGGGCCCTGCACAGGACCGGAACGCACGCTGGATCGTGTAGGCGGCACGCTCGCCCGCCAGCCTGCCGGAGTTTGGGCTTCCTACTGTTGTTATTATATAGGCAATAGCTCGCGCTGCCGCGCCGCGCCCGCGGCGGGGTTGGCGCGGCGGCGAATAAATATGTACTCTATCAGTTCGGACCCGGCCGAATAGGATGCGGCAGCGCTACTTGGCGGGCTGCGCGGCGCTGCTGCTGCTGCTGCTGCTGCTGCCGCCAACAACGTACTTCACCGCGGCGCCGGGCGAGTCGCCCAGCGTGCGGCGCCAGTTGTAGAGGCGCGCCACCTGGACCGACGCCACGGTGCCCAGGAAGAAGTTGACCGAGGCCAGCAGGTAGTTCTTCGGGCGGATCACCATGCACCAGCGCGTCCAGATCAGGCCCGTCGCCATGAGTGCGAACTGCTGCGTGCCGCTGATCTTCTCGACGGGCCGCTGCAGGTCCTTCGCGCCGGCAATCACGAGGGCCCACTTCATGACGGGCGCCCAGAAGTGGACCGTGCGCGGGCCGGTCTCAGACGCCATGAAGCGCGCGAACGAGGAGCTGCTGTGCGATGCCATGCTTCTTGCGTGCGCCTCTGAGTGAGTCCTCTACGGTGGTGCGGGGAACCAGAAAGTTATGTAGGGGTGGGTCCACGGTGGGGGCAGCAGGACCAGACCCGCAGTGGGGGGAGGGGGGCATCAGCTGATAATGGCGGTGCCCGCCCAGCGCTCACCCGTTGGGAAGGGTGCCCTGCGCAGCCCTCCCTGCGTAAAGGAGTAATGTAAGGACGGTGCCGTCTGCGCGGACAATCCTATAGTTTGGCACAGTGTTCATTCGTGGCACCATGCGAGGTGGTGGTGATGCTTAGTCCTGATCCACCGTTCTCTGTGCGGCGGCCTTCAGGTGGTAGTCTGCGAGGGGGCCTCAAATTCAAGGTGTTGACGTGCTGAGCATCCGAGCTGGACGCAATTCGCCCGCTGCGAATTGGCGAACGAACGTAGCATTGTGCATTTGACGGCGTCCAACCTGCGCGCTGTCTGCCGGCGCGGCGGTGCGCATCCGAGTAGGACGATGCCTGCCCACGCGCAGTTCCCAGCCCTTTGTAAGCCCGGCAGCCATTCACATCCATTATTTTTAACAATGTCGTTGAAGTTCCCCCAGGCGCTGAAGGAGCTCCGCATTCACTTCGGGCAGAACAGCGCCGGCTCGCAGGCCGTGAAGAGCTTCGTCGAGAAGCACTACGCCTCGCTGAAGAAGGCGAACCCGACCACCCCCATCCTGGTGCGCGAGGCGCTGGGCATCAAGCCGATGGTCTACGCTCGCTTCGAGCTCGGCAAGGAGACCAAGACCTCGCTTGAAACCGACAACATTGGCGCGACCATCCGCTCTCTCGTAGAGAAGGGTGCTTAAGTATTTATAGCATATGTAGACTTCCTAGACTTCGGTCGGGACACTCCCGCTTAGCAAAGGCACGCGAGGCGCCTACAGATCAGGAGCCAACAAGCGCTGTAAATCGGCCTCAAATGGGTAGCTGAACCGCGCGGACGCTAGGCTTCTACGCTGATGGAGTCCTCAGAATTTTGTGCTGCAGTGCGCAGCCTATTAGAGACAGGGTAAGTCGAGTGACCATCTGACATGTTTAAGGTGCAGAATAGCGATTATCGAATAAAAAGTTTTCAGTGTCACATCCTGGGAAACATAGAGCGCCAGAACCGGCTGCGAGCTGCCCGTCAACTACGTACTGGGATACACGACGTTCACCTCCTGGCCGGCCCGCGAACACGCGGAGAGGGTGTCCCACCCTCTCCGCGGAGAATTCTCCCGGCTGCGAAGGAGGGCGTGGGTACAGCCGCGCTCGACAGGCCTGAAGCATCATCAGGTGATGATAGTAAGCGGAGAGGCGCTTATCAGTGCAGGCACAGTATTTATTTAGCTCAGCGGGTCCTTAATTCCTCTGAACGCGAAAAAAAAGCAGCAGCCGTGGCCGTATTGTATGCGCGGAAAGGATCGTCTCGAGTTCTTTCTCAACGGCAAAAAGCACACGGTCAGAGACGTCGACCCCACGGTCACGGTTTTGGAGTATGTGCGCTCCACAGGCCTCACGGGCACGAAGCTCGGCTGCCAGGAGGGAGGCTGCGGAGCCTGCACGCTGACGATCTCGGAGTGGAGTGATGCCGACCAGAGACCGTACTACTACGCAATCAATGGCTGCATTGTTCCTGTCATTGCCCTTGACGGAAAGCATGTTATCACAGTGGAGGGCATAGGCAACAGCTCGGTCCCGCACGCCGCCCAGGAGCGCATTGCCAAGATGCACGGCTCGCAGTGCGGCTTCTGCACGCCGGGCATCGTCATGAGTCTCTATTCGCTGCTGCGCGATACCGAGGGCAGACCCACGCGCGAGCAACTCACAGAGGCTTTCGACGGGAATCTCTGCCGATGCACCGGCTACAAGCCCATCATCGACGCGGCAAGCACGTTTGTGCAGGACGAGTCCGCAACCAACGGGCACGGAACCAACGGGCACGGAACCAACGGACACAAAAATGGTGGAGACGGATCAAATGGGGCGAAAGCCAACGGATCACCCGCCACGGGTGGGTGCTGCGGAGGCGCCAAAAACGGCGTGTGCTGCAAGGACTCGGGCGCGCCGCCTAGCCTCGAGGGCATGCGGGAGTACCCCCACGCCGAGCTCATCTTCCCGCCGGCGCTCAGACGATACGAGAAGCAGCTTCTGCGCCTGGAGGACAGCCAAGGCAGAACCTGGTACCGGCCTACCAGCCTGGCCGAGCTGGTCGCGTTGCTGAAAGAGCATCCGGGCGCCAAAATGGTCGGCGGCGCATCCGAGTTCCAGATTGAAGCCAAGATCAAAGGCGACGATCATCCGGTCTGCATCTACGTTCTGGAGGTGCCCGAACTGAGAACGTTCGAGTATACCAAGGGAAGCGGCATCAGAATCGGCGGTGATATTCCGCTGTCTATTCTGGAGCAGAAGCTGGAGCACATTGTGGAGGCTGAGGACAGCTCAAAGACCCAGTTCTTTCAAGCCGTCCTCACTCAGCTCAAATATTTCGCCGGCCGCCAGATCCGCAACGTCGCGACGCCAGCCGGCAATATCGCGACGGCCTCTCCCATCTCCGACCTGAATCCTGTGTTCGTCTCGGCCAATGCTCGTCTGGAGGTCCTAAACCCGGACACTGGGGAGATCTCCACGCTTTACATGGGCGAGCTCGACAATCCCTTTTTCGTGGGCTACCGCAAGACCCTGTTGGGTAGCAAGCTCTTGTTGACTCACATCTGGATCCCAGAGTCGCAACCGGGGGAGGTCGTGCAGGCATTCAAACAGGCCAAGCGCAAGGACGACGATATCTCTATCGTCACGGCATCTTTGTACATGAAGGTCAACCCCGACACCAAAGTCATAGATGTCGCGCGGCTGGCCTACGGAGGCGTGGCGCCTTTCACTGTGCTAGCGAAATCATCCAATGTGTTCGCCGAAAAACCAGTGCACACTTTAATGGCCGACCTGGGCGCCTACCTCAGCGCGCTGGACGAGGAGTTCAGGCTCCCGTACAGCGTACCGGGAGGCATGGCCATGTTCAGGAGGTCCCTCATCCTATCGTTTTTCTACAGGTTCGCTCAGAAGGTTTTGAGAGAGCACAACTTGAGCTGCGACGACGCGGCTCTGTGCGAGGTTACCCGAACGAACAAACCTATTGGCATCCGAGACCTGCACAACGAGTACGAGCAGGAGATTCTCGGCAAAAACCTCATGCATGTAAATGCTATGCGCCAAGTCACTGGGGAGGCGATCTATGTCGACGATATCCCTAGCCAGGTCCGCGAACTTCACGGCGTCCAAGTGATGTCCTCAAAGGCTCGTGCCAAGATCTTGTCTGTGGACTGGAGCGAGGCATTGGAAATGGAAGGCGTTGAGGGCAAAATCGACCTGAGCGATGTCGCGGGCTCTAACAGGTGGGGCGCGCACCAAGCGATTGGGCCTGAGCGCCTGTTTGTTGAGGAGAACGCCGAGTACATCGGTGACACCGTGGGCGTTGTGTTCGCCTCCTCTCGCCAGATTGCGGAGCGCGCAGCCAGAAAGGTCAAAGTTGAGTACGAAGAAGACCCAGCAGGACCCGTTGTCACCATCGAGGACGCCATAGCCCGAGACAGCTTCTTCAACATTGGTAACAATGTCAAACGGGGAGACTTTGAGAGGGCGTGGGAGAATGCAGCTTACCGATTTGAAGGAGAGTGTCGCATGGGGGCCCAAGAGCACTTTTATCTCGAGCCCCAGGGCTGCTTGGTGGTTCCCGAGGATGGCGGCCATGAGTTTAAAGTCTACGCAAGCTCACAGAACCCCAATGAGACGCAACTGGTTGCAGCATCTGCCTTGGGGATCCCTGCCAATCGCATTGTGGCGCGTGTCAAGAGACTGGGCGGCGGATTCGGCGGCAAAGAGACCAGGTCCATTCATACGTCCACGCATGCCGTCATTGCTGCCAAAAAGTTCAACAAGCCTGTGCGGATGATACTCAGCCGCCAGGAAGACATGGTGCAGTCTGGCCAAAGGCATCCTTTCCTCACCAAGTGGCGGGTCGCCTTGGACGAGAACTACAAGTTCATCGGCCTCGAGGCTAAACTCTACGCGAACGCTGGATACTCTATGGACCTTACGAAAGGCGTCATCGATCGCGCCACACTGCACGTCGACAACTGCTACGACTTCGGCCCGAACATTGCGGTCTCAGCCAAGGCTTGCAAAACAAACATTGCGTCAAACACCGCGTTCCGCGGGTTTGGCGGACCTCAAGGCATGTTTGTCGCCGAGTCGATCATCTACGAAGTCAGCGAGAAACTCGGGCTGGCGGACCCGGAGCTTCTGCGTGAGATCAACTACTATCCGACCGACGGGACTGGGCGAACGCACTATCTACAGAAACTCGGCGACGACTTCTCCGTACCAGTGATGGCTAGGGAGCTCCGGAAGAAAACGAAGTACGAGGAGCTGCGTTCCGAAGTAGATGAGTTCAATCGGAACTCGAAATGGATCAAGCGAGGACTCGCTTGCGTTCCAACAAAGTTTGGCATCGCTTTTGGAGTCCAGTTCCTGAACCAGGGTGGTGCTCTTGTTCACATCTACGAAGATGGCAGTGTGTTGCTCACGCACGGCGGAACAGAAATGGGACAAGGCTTGCACACCAAAATGGTAATGATTGCAGCTGCTGAGCTGGGCGTGCCTGTAGAAAACATCTTCATCAGTGAAACCGCTACCAATACCGTGGCAAACACCTCGCCGACGGCGGCATCAGCGTCTAGTGACATCAATGGCATGGCTGTCAAGGACGCCTGCGACCAGCTGAACGCCAGATTGAAGCCATACCGCGAGAAACTGGGTCCCAAAGCCACGATGAAACAACTCGCACATGACGCCTATTTTGACCGAACAAATCTGAGTGCAAACGGCTTCTACAAGATGCCTGATGTCGGCTACTGGTTCAACAACGAAGATCCCGCCCCAGGCCCAGCTTTCCAGTACTTCACACAGGGCGTCGCGATCAGCCTCGTGGAAGTAGATACGCTAACGGGTGACTGGGCGAATCTGAGGACGGACATCACAATGGACATTGGCAGGCCAATCAACCAAGCCATTGACTATGGGCAGATTGAGGGCGCTTTTGTTCAGGGACAAGGTCTGTTCACCATCGAGGAGTCGTTGTGGACCACGCAGGGATCAATTTTGACAAGGGGACCTGGTGCATACAAAATACCCGGCTTCCGAGATATGCCTCAGCACTTCAATGTGGAGCATCTGCAAGGTCGTGACTTCAAGCACCTCAAAACCATCAACAGATCCAAAGGAATCGGCGAACCGCCGCTATTCCTTGGTGCCACTGCCCTTTTCGCCATCAGAGATGCAGTAAGCAGCGCTCGGAGAAGTCACGGGAAGGCCGGTGCTATGAAACTCGACGCACCGTTCACAGCGGAAAAAATCAGAGTGTTCGCCGGCGACTCCATAGCTGCGTTGTCGACGGTCCCAGAGATCGGCAATCCGTTTAGCGTGCGGTCCTAAGCTACACCTAATAATTTAGTTAGTTCAGTCGAATTTATGTGGGATAAGGCCCAAAAGAACTCATTTACTCATCAGTATGATCGGTTGGGAGATGCGGAGACCCAACTTTTCAAATGTCATAGCCTCAAATTTGACTTGCGTTCTCCGCATTCTCATCCCGCAGCGCGCAGTGACTTGCTGGATGGAGGCTGATAACGCACGGCGGCGGCGGCTGATTATGTCGATCTATTTTTAGATCACGTTACCCCTGGGCGGTGTTGTGGACCGCCGCTGCTGTTATTTACGGTGGATCGAAGCGAAAACTGAACGTGTTGTTTTACCGTTTTCCGCAAGATGCTCAGGCCCTTGCTGGTGCTGGGTGCTCTGACGGCATCCTTTGCTGAGAAAATAATTCAGACGAGTGCGCTGCTGCCGTGCCAGATATCCTCAGAGTTTTCAGCCCGAAAGTTTGATGTCATTCTGCATCCGGACGACAACACCGTTTCTTTGGACGTCGAGATATCCTCTGCCATTGACGGCAATTTTACGGTTGAGGCAGAACTCCTGGTTTACGGGATCAAAGCTTTCACGAGAAATATAACTGGGTGTGACATCTCCAAAACTATCTGCCCCATCAGCCCAGGGCGCTTTGACATTGAGACAAACATCACTATATCCAAAGATATCATCGACAAGATCCCAGGCATTGCATACACATTCCCAGATATCGATGCCGTAGTACAGGCGAGAATATACTACGTTGATGCCAATGGAAACCGAAGAGACAACAAATCGGTCGGGTGCGTCATAGCGCAGCTCTCGAACTCAAAAACCGTTCAGCACAATTACGTTTCGTGGATCCTTTTCGCTATTATCACAATTGGAGTGGTGGTTTCTGGATTCGCGATGCTTGGTGGACACACGACAACAGCGAGCCATATCATCTCGAACACTGTCTCGCTCTTCTCATACTTTCAGGCGACCGCTATCATTGGAATGATGGCTGTAGCCCGCATGCCCCCTATTGCGGCTGCGTGGGTGCAGAATTTTGAGTGGACTATGGGCATCATCAGCGTTGGGTTTATGCAAACCGCTATCAACTGGTACATTCGCGCTACCGGTGGAGAGGAAACTACTGTACTGCAAAACAAAGACCAACTTTCGATCGCCATTTACAAGCGCGCTGCCGAAGCGTTAGAGAAACAACGGTTGCAGAAGAGGCTAAACTTCGTGTTGAGCTCTAACGTCACCACAACAGACGAGAGGGACAACAATGTTCTCGGTAAAACACTCGTATTGCAGGGCATTAAGCGAGTGGCATTCCTGGCCAATATAGAAATCGCCAACATGTTTGCAACGGGTGCTGCGTTTTTCATTTTCATAGGCCTGGGAATGGTGCTTCTCATGTTCATATTCAAAGGAATCCTGGAAATACTTATCAGGACAGGGTCCCTCAACAAAAACTCCTTTGTGGACTATCGCGCCAACTATAGGTCCTACACCAAGGGTACATTGTTTCGCTATTTTTTTGTTGGTTTCACTCAGCTAAGTCTGCTTTGTCTCTACGAATTCACCGCGCGCGAGTCTGCTGCCACTGTAGTGATAGCTGTGATCATGTTTATTATTCTACTGGTCACCCTGCTTGTCGCCGCGTCAAAGGTTATCCTCCTTGGCCACAAGTCTAAAGTTCTTTTTAAGAATCCCGCCTCCATTTTGTTTGGGAATGCTGAGGTTTTGCATCGCTGGGGATTCTTGTACGTCCAGTACAATGTTTCTGCATATTACTTCTTGGTTCTGGCACTCATTTACAATTTCGCGAAGTCGGCCATCATTGCACTGGGTCAGAGCAACGGAAAAGCCCAAAGCATTGTGTTTTTCGTGGTTGAGATTGTCTACTTCATCATCCTCTGTGTTATCCGACCTTACATGGACAAGAAGACCAACGCGTACAATATCGTTATTTCGGTCTTCTCGATCATCAACGCCATCTTTTACATGTTCTTCAGTCAACTTTTCGGCGACAAGGCAAGCACGGCGTCAGCTATTATCGGTGTTGTCTACTTCATCATGAACGCCATTCTGTGTGCTATCTTCCTGATCTTGATCGTGGTTGCATGCTTGATGGCCATCTTCCACCCGCACCCCGACACCAGATACCAGCCTGTCACTGACGACCGCAATTTGTTTATTCCTGATGCTGCTGGTGAGAAAGAAGACACCGAGCTTGACGACCTGCGAATGGCCGCTGGCGATGGCTATCGCCACTCATATCTCAGTTACGACCCCTCAACTGGCCCACAAAATTTCGGGGCTGTCAAGCGAACCGAGGCAATGGAACCTTATCATGACGCCAGCATGCCCCGTAATGCCGTTCAGAATTCACGACCTTTTGATCAAGATGATACTATACCAAGCTTCCGAGAACTTCAGTCAAGAGGCGTGCTGGCTGATCAGCCGGAGCACTATTATCGTCAGAATGACAAACTTATTTAACTTGCAGCTTTACAGCTGCACATCTCGTCAATTTAGACTTATTGTAACGAGTTATTTTTCTTTGACTATGTTTTCCCGCATTTCAATGTAAAGTCATATCACTTGCAATGCCACCGCGAGGTAGCTGGGAAAATCATCATTCCTAAACTTCGGCTGAAGAATTGTGAAACATCATTTAGCTTTATATTGAGCCAGACATAGCAGCCTGAGCAGCTTTACAAACCCCTCCCACCTCACAGTACTGCCTTTAGTAGACTTCGTCCAGGCTTTCATCGCCTCACATATAAAGATCTGTGATTGAGTGAGCTGCGTGATAAATCTTCGATATTCGAGCCTTGGCATCATGGTTCAAACACATTTAGCTGATACTCGCCGATTTTGAGCCAACCCTACTCGTTGTCGTTTATTTTTTAGACGCGTCTGTAGGATACAGTGTGCATACAGGGCGTGAGGCTAACCCAATGTAATTAAGCTAATCTTGACGTTGCTGGTAAATCCCACCATTGGTAGCAATTCGCAGAATCCAAGATAGCTCGGCTGGTGTGATCGCCTTAGAGGACTTGTAGGCCTCAATTCTAGCTGAATATGGTACTAAAGCAGCACCAAGAGCTCAGATTATCTTGGTCAGAGTTTCTAGATGAGAAGCTTGGTCTTGGATCTGATCTCAAAGAGGCAGGAGATTACTGTAAGGATCCCTCTGGCAGTCCACTACTCTTCCAGAGTCATTCGGTCCTCTCAGGGAAACCTTTTAGCGCTAAAGCCCCCGATGAGTACCATATACAGGAGCGTGAAAGCAGCCTCTCCGAACTGAGAGTCAGGCCTCTCAAGATCGTTAAGAAGCAATCAAGATCCACCTCCAAGGCCTGTGATCATCCATGCCTTGAGCATCAAAACTTAGCGGTGCCTAAAAGGCGTACTGATGAGTCCAAACCTGAGCAGCAGCAAGAAATCTCTAGTCTCGGAAGACTTACCACGAAGGCCGTAGACACGGACCCGCCAAATCATTGCATTAACTCACCAAACGGATCTCTTGCCAACTCTGACTCCTATAGCTTCAGCGAGCGGCTGAGTAGCCTGACTATCAGCTCTGCGCCTAGCATTCCAAGTCTCGCAAGTTCGTTCAAGCTGTGCGACCCGTACTCAGTGAAGTCATTGGACATCATACGCCGCAAGCACAATTGTATTCGGGAACTGTACAACACTGAGTGGCAGTTCGCTCAGGACATGGCGGTAGTGGTGCGAGTTTACATGAGTGAAAGCGCTATGCTCGGTCTAACTCTAAGGCAAATTGATGTGCTATTCTCGAACGTGTCGCAGGTAATGGATCTCAGTCTGAGCTTAGTTGCTATGCTCGAAGAGAGGATACCTAGGCGGATCTTGAACGGCAATGGAAGCGTTGGTCTGCTTGATGTAGTGGCGGATCAAGACCTGCTAGTCGGGGAAGCGATGTGCTTGAGTTTTACAGGCCAAATGTACAATATTTATGAGAACTACATTCATCGCAACGAAGCTCAGATGAAGCTTTTGAGTGACCACACAAAGAATTTCAAGACTCGCAGTAGGCAGATCCGCCCTCTTACTCCAGAAAAGGACAATCAACAACGACAAGCTTCAAGCCAACCTTCGCAGTCTATCACGGAAACTAAGCTAGCTGACTGGCTAAGGAGGTGCAGACAAAAAGTCAGCAAGTACACAACAGCTTGGTCTCTAGAGTGTCTGTTGATAAAGCCTGTCCAGCGCCTTGGAAAGTATCCACTACTTCTAGGGATCATCCTTGAGTGCACTTGTACCACCCACAATGATTACGATAATTTACAACGAGCTTTCAAACGAAGCAAACAGTATCTGGACTATGTCAATACTCGATTCGGGCCCAGACAGGGCCCTGAAAAGTCCTGTAGATGAAGAGAGGACCGAATGTAAGCGTCGGATACATGAGGAGATATGCAAGAAGGCAGTTGCAGTAGGACAAACAGAGGCTGGGCCGGTATAATATGAAGCGAAACGCAGTGGGCCAACTTGAGGTTGGGACGTCGCCTGGTCTTAGGCTGTAAAGATGAATACTAGGAAGCGGCATCTGAAGGTGAGTCGCGTGGTCTGCTCGTCCAGACACCGTCGTCCAAACACCAAGGGGTAGGCTTAATCTTCATTAGAATATATAATAAAAATAGTCGAACGAGTCTGGAAGTAGACTCAAGAACGACTTTGGCGAGCAAAACTTACAGAATCAAGCACTTCTTCTTGCTCTTTTGCTTCGATCCGCTGCCACTGCCACTGCCTGAGTTCTGTTTCGGCGGGTATAGCGCAGCCACAATAGCACTGTCAAAGACAGCCTTCAGTCCCCGCTGAGTGAGGGCAGAGCACTCCAGATATTTGACAGCATCCATCTCCTTCGCGAGCTTTTCACCTTGAGCGGGCGTGATTGGCATCAGGTTACTCTTACTCAATCGCTGGAGAGTGGCGGGATCGTTTCTTAGATCAATCTGAGTTCCCACGATGACATACGGGACATTTGGGCAATAGTAGCGAACTTCGGGGATCCACTTTTCCCTCGCATTCTCAAAAGACGCCGGCGTCGTAACACTGAAGCAGATGAGGAAAATATCAGTCTGCGGGTATGACAATGGCCGCAGTCTATCAAAGTCTTCCTGACCTGCAGTATCGAACAGTAACAGCATGTGCGGCTCGTCCGCAACCATGACAGTCACAGCGTAGTTATCAAACACAGTCTGGACGTAATCGCTGGGGAACTTGTTATTGCTGTAACTCATCAAAAGACACGTTTTGCCAACAGCACCATCGCCTACCACGACGCATTTAATGGAAGGCGGCGATGGCCCATCGCCGTTAGGACCTTGTACGGTTGCCATATCTTTCTGAGGGTCGTCCTGAGCTCTGGAAGCGTCCTAAGTGCGGAGAACTGAGTTGCCAGTAAGGGCTCTAAGACACGTCACCAACAATCTACTACGCGGATTCGATCGCTAGGAAGGATCAACACGCCAGTAACGCTACAGTCTGAGACCTATACGCTACCTGGGAGTGCGGAAACGCGGAAATTGGAATATAACCCCTTGACTGACAGTAAAGATGACAGGAAATTACGATTAACTTTTCCCTCACCCTCTCCCCCCTTCTCTTGATCAAGCCACCCTGAGAGCGCCATGACTAATATCATATCACCACCCGTTTATCTTTCAGTATTATCAAAACTTACGCGACCTTTAGTCATATGATCAGAGGCCAAGGGTTACATCGTGTATCTTATTGATGTTCGTCTGCAGAACGTGGGTGGGGTTATGCGCACTGCGATTAGGCAGATGTATCGTGAAATTAAGCACGCGGCAGCCTCGATATGCACTCTAAGACCGGATCTGCTTGAGCCTCCACACTCGAAGTTGCTCTTTGCTCGCATGGGGCGCGGATTGCTGCGCGTCCAGCTGAACTCTAGACTTATGTACCTCCTGGCATTGAGTCATGCAAGGGGTTGAGTTGCAGGAGAAGGGAGGGGTGGAGTTTGGGAGCGAGGAGGGGGTGAACCTATGGCGAGGAAGGCATTTCCGACGGTCTCACCAAATTTTCTTCGCGAAAAGAATGGCCTTTAAACAAACTGTAAAATGATTTAGAATTGCTTAAATGTATATACAGAATCAGGTGTAGCTTTAGCGTGTTTAATATTATCCTTCCACTACTCGTCGCTCTCCTCCTCAGCATTTTCGAGCCACTCAACCCATGGAGCCGTGAGCTGACGAAGTTTCGGACTAGCTTCGGGGGTCTTCCACCATTCGTAAATGGCTTCCTCAGAGATCACATCTGTGTCGTACAAGGTCATTAGTGCGTAGAATAGGACGCGATTTCCTTGCAGCAGCCCGGCACAGCTGCTCTCGACGTAGGCGGCTAAGTTCGCCTGACCCACGAGGTCGAAAGTCATTCTCCTGAGCAGTGGTGTCCACGTAGTGAAGACCGTGCTCGTCACAGTTTTCACATCCGCCTGTGTAATCAGATGGCCAATGTGCGTGATGAGCGCAATGACTGCTGCTTCCTGAACCTTCTCGTGCGGGGCGTTCATGGTCATTCGAAGAGTATTCAGCTCAAGAATCGCAACATCTTGAGAGTGCTTGTCCACAATAGAACGATTAATCGAGGCAATTGCCTCTTTCATGAACTCGTCACTATCCTCCTCATCGTCGAAGCTGTAGTTGCTGGTGGATGACAAGGTCCTGCTCTTGCGGCGAGTTCGCTTGTTGACACCAGCGCTCGTACGGCTCTTCTCGTCCACACTGGAGAGGCTGGAGTCTGAGAGATACATATCATCAACCAGAACAGCTAGGTCTTCGTTCTCGGAAGAGTAGTTGTCGGTATCGACCTCAGCGGCTTCGTCGCTACTCTCATCGGAGTGCACGCTCTCAGCCGCGAAACTAGACTCGCTAACAGCGCTGCTGTGAGAGCTTCTTCGGCGCGAATGTTTACCCTGAACACTGAGCTTAGAGCCTCTTGGGACGGTGGTGTTGGCAGCGACTTTGTAGCCAAAACCAATGACCGAGCCCGGCTCGATAACAGCATTTTCTCCGACAACTACATTATTGCCCAGAAGTGCACCTTCCACTCGAGCGTTGTCGTGAATAGTCACGTCGTCGAAGATGTAGGACTCTTCGATGGCTACCCCGTTCCCAATGGTGCACCTTCTACCGAGGCACGTACGCTGCAACGTCGACTTCTGCCCGACCGTTGTTTGTCCACCAATGACGGTGTCCATCCCAATGTAACAGGACTGGCTCAAAACCACGTCCTTCTCCTTGTAAATGTGGCCACGTTGATAGCGATAGCTTTGATCGGGCAGCTCGTTGCGGTCCACCACGAGCGGGTAGGCGTAGCGCGAGACAATGTCTTTCGTCACGGCCTTGTACGTCTTCACACTTTCCACGCGAGCGGCGTAGCCATCATCGATTATGTGGGCATATATCGTCTTTCCCAGCAGATCGCTGTTCAATACGCCCTTCACGAAGTCGTCCCGCAGATACTCGTAATCGAAGTTCTCTGTAAAAAGAGCAGGTACATCCATCGTGCAGATGTCAATGCGGCAGTCTATGAGATCGTTGCGGAACGACACTTCATTCAGCTTCAGAAGCTCTGACGCATCGATGTCGACCTGTTTTTGTAAAATAGATTTGTGGTATGCCACCAGTCTGGAGGTGCTGTTGTCGACGATGAACAGACCAGTTCTACTCGAGCGCGTGCGATGGAACGCCGAAGCTTGACGAAGAACCATGCTCATGATGCAGTTCTTGTCCTGTCTTTTGCGTTCGACGTGCGCGTTCCAGATCTGGTCGAAGTCGATGTTGCAGACAACGTCGCCCGAGATCAGCAGAAAGTCGGACGTGATGATGCCGCGCGCGTCAATGTCTCGCATAGCATCACCGATGCTCATTGAGTTGGGCAACTCGATCGTTTGTAGTTTGAATGGCACGAAGGAGGAGGACCATTTCGAGGACTTGATGTACTGAGAAATCTGGTTGGCGTGCGAGCAGCACATGAGGTACACTTCCGAGATGCCGCAGGTCACCAGAAACTCCAGTGTGTACTCAATTAGAGGCATGTTCGCAAGCGGAAGGAGACATCGAGGTTTCTCTTCAGTCAGAGGCGCGAAACGGGGCAGGTAGGTGTCGCAGAGCACCACCGCCTGGAGATCCCTCTCACCACGACCCATCTTTCTGGAACCGCAAAGAGCTCCCTTATGACGTTGGTATTCGCGGTAGGATTCACTTGCTCACCGGGCAGAATGCACTGGCGATTTTTGAGCGCAGATGTCGAGGAGAGTGTGCCTTCGACACAACCCGTAACCAGTGGCTTCCCATCGCGCGCCTGCGCGAGGCAGTGGGTCGGCTCGGGCGCGTCGTCGTTGTCCACGGCGCCTACCCTCGCACTCCGCGTGCCCTGCGACCGGTGCCAACACGCCTGGGGTGACGCTAGCGTAGCAGCTAGTTAGTGCGTGGCTTTGCACATATCCAAGTTCCGGCGAACTCCACTCTCGGAGATGAGTGAACCCGCCGTCAGCCCACTAGCAGTGTATAGTGCGCCGGGGAAGGCGCTGTTAGCTGGTGGCTACCTCGTCCTTTTCCCCGAGTACTCGGCACTCAGCGTGGCCCTCTCGAGCCGAATGCATGCTGCCGTTTACGCTCCAGAAAAACAAGCTGCAAGCAACGCCAGTCTAGAACTCATTGTAGAGAGCCCACAATTTCAGTCCAAGTGGGTATATAATTCGGAGCGCGAGAACCAAAGCAAGAACCCATTTGTGGAAGCGTCCTACCAGGTTGCACAGGCGTACTTCGGTGGCACGTCCGTTCATGGCAGAATCGTCATTTGGTCGGATGCGGGCTTCCACTCGCAAGAGGGGGCGGACCTGGACCATTATGCTGGAGAACTAAATCGGTTTAGCTTCCATGGTAAGCCAATCACGGAAGTACCAAAGACGGGACTGGGCTCTTCTGCTGCCCTCGTCGTGGTGGTAGTCGCCGCTATAGCGCGGCTGGCCCACGAGCTCACAGAATCGCCTCTAAGCAGCCAGCAAATACACAACCTGGCGCAAATCGCTCATTGTTTTGCGCAAAAGAAGGTCGGCTCTGGCTTCGATGTGGCCACCGCTATCTATGGGTCAATCAAATACTCACGCTTCGACCCCGCCCGTGTGCCTCAAGATCTGAATCCAGATGTTATACGGCAGGCCATTGACTCGCGCTGGAATATGCAAGCAGACCCTTGCAATCTCCCTGACCACATACGAATAATAATGGGAGATGTCTCGCAAGGCTCGGAGACGCCAGGTATGGTGAAGAACGTGCTGGCTTGGAAGGACGCCAATCGAAACGAGGCCGAAAGGCTATTTACCGAGCTGAACGATGCAAATGCCGGCTTCGCGCGCGCTCTTAGTTCGAATCCTGCGGACTCAGAGGAGATCAGAGCAGCCATCTCTCGAGTGAGAGCTAATCTGCAGAAGCTTACAAAACTGTCTGGTGTTCCAATTGAGCCTCCCGAGCAGACGGATTTACTCGATAGGGCGTCCAGTGTCAACGGCGTTTTAGGAGGCGTTGTTCCCGGGGCTGGCGGAAACGACGCAGTGTGTGTTCTAGTGGACGTCTCAATTGACTCGATAGACAGTATCATGACGAGGTTGCGAGAAATCTCGGGCGTCACCTGGATAAATATGGCTCTAGAAGCAAAAGGCCTTCAAGCGGAGGACCCAAAATTGTACATGTTGTAATTTACTGTCCTATATACAATTCCTGATTCGCCAAAAGCTTTCAATTTGTGTAGCAGCTGCTGCAAGTGGTCCTGACACTGAGGTGCACCGACGCTAGTCGCGCGGGGGAGGTGGGAGGTTGTGGTGGGTGGTTCGCGACGGCTAGGGATAAAACGCACCTACTCTGGTGAGGACTCATGTCGGGGTAAGGGTGAGCTGCGATGAACGTTGCCCACACCAGGCATCCGCCAGAATTATTTATATCCATCGAGCAAGGCGCGCTGTCCGATCTGCCAAGTAGAGCAGGATGTCTGAGTTCTACTCTTTGGCTCCGCTAGATACCCACGGCAAGCCTTTTCCCTTTTCGCAGCTGAAGGGCAAAGTTGTCCTAATTGTTAATACTGCAAGTAGTTGCGGATACACTCGCCAGCTGGGAGACCTGCAGAGGCTCTACGATAAGTACCACGACCAGGGACTGGAAGTGATAGCGTTCCCCAGCAATCAGTTTCATCAGGAGCCGGGCTCTGATGAAGAGATTCAGCAATTCTGCCAGGTGAACTTCGGCACCACCTTCCCGCTCATGAAGAAAATCGAGGTCAATGGATCCGATACCGACCCGGTGTATGCCTTCTTGAAATCGCAAAAGACAGGTCTTCTTGGGTTTTCAGGGATCAAGTGGAACTTCGAGAAGTTCGCTATCGACCGCAGTGGCAAGGTTGTAAATCGGTGGGCCTCTACAACACCTCCAGGCGCTATTGAGAACGTCATATCAAGACTTCTTGAGGAGCGACCAGCCTAAAGTAGCTGGCGCCTGCTTGCTCTTCTAGACATTTGTCACCGATCCCTTCTGTCTTTGTCTCTTTCATATTCGCGACATGGCAATAAAAAGTTACATTAGCGACTACACTACATTAGTTTTTCTTACGGCGCTTGCGCTCCTCTTCCTTCATGATCGCCGAAACCAGCGACTGGCAGCGGCGTCCTATTTCAGCCGGTGACCGACTGAGGAAGAACCAATCGAACCTGAACAACGGCGACTCACGAACGGCCTCTCTGATCTGCTCATGTAGCATCGGTGCGTCTAGTCCGAATCGGTACAGCTGGACCAGCAAGAAGCGGTCCTCCTCCTCCGAGAACACGCGTTTTCCTGTTCCTTGTGGCAGGTCGAATCGCAGCTGCTGCATGGGTGCCTCGGCCGACTCGATCTTGGCGCGGATCGTGTCCATCTGATGTTCCATCTTGGCCTGCTTCTCTTCCCCGGCCGCTATTTGGGACATGTACCGCTCGTACAAGTCAATCTCTTTGTATCGTCTCCAGAATGCCTCGAAGTATGTGCGGATCTCCAGCTCGGTTTTGCCAGGCCCAAAGTTGGCAATGACATCGTCAACGGCGTCTCGGCCGTATGTCGCCAGTAAGCTCACGAAGTGCACGAACTCGCGGCGATTCCAGTTGCTGAAGCCCCTCTTTGACAAGCTCTTCTTCTCGGCCTTTTCCTCTTCGGTCAGCGGCTCAGCATGCTCAAGCTCGTGCGCTTCGAGCTGGAGGTCCAGCTCTGTCATGTCCTTGTCCTTGTCTTTGTCGTCGCCCGCTTTGTAGCCAACAGATTTGCGGTGAAAAGCGAGCTCCTTGGCCTGGAGGTCGTAAAGCCTTTGGGGCCAGAACTGGAAATCTTGCAAGTGTATTTGCCTTGGCCCGCGAGGAGTGCGCGGCTTTTCCGCCTCAACATCAGCTGCAACTCCTCGTTGCGGTCTGAAGAACTTCATGAGCTCCTCGGAGCGCTGATCTCCGCCGCGCTTGCCGAGTGTGGAGACCGTGGGCATTATCATTTTGCGCTGCGGCTTGCGCTTGTAGTCCTGGCCGTTCCATTCGTAAGTTTCGGCGGCACCATCAAACTTCTGGAGTTCGTCCAGGCCGAGTGTGTCGTATTTTGTGTGAAGCTCTTTAGTTCTTTCCTGACCCTTGGCGAGAATGGCCTCTATATCGAACTTCTGATTGTCCTTGCGGCTTCCCTCAGCATCAGCGGATGGTTCCTTGCTCTCACTCGCCGCTGCAGACGAAGCCACTTTCTTCTCCGCGTTCTGGTCGAAGACAGATTGCGCACCGTGCTGAATCATGTCAATGAGGTCGTCCTTCGACGTCTGATTGGCCTTCTTCTGGGCTTCAGCAGCCTCTTTGCGGTTACCTTGCTGGATCACCACCTGATCGAGACGGAGTTTCTTGGCTGCGCGTTCCACGACTTTCTCCTCCACCGACGAGTCTGTGACCATTCGGTATACGTGGACCTGCTTGGTTTGGCCGATACGGTGCGCACGATCCATAGCCTGCAGATCGGCCTGCGGGTTCCAGTCTGAATCGAACAGAACGACGGTATCCGCCGTGACGAGGTTGATCCCGAGGCCGCCCGCTCGAGTTGTGAGCAGGAAGATAAATTTGTCACTTCCGGGTTTGTTGTACTCGTCGATCATGTTGATTCGCACTTCATGATCGGTCGATCCGTCTATGCGGCAGTACTTGAAGCCACGGAGGAAGCAGTAGTCCTCCATAATGTCCAAGACGCGGCTCATCTGTGAGAATATAAGAACACGCGACCCTGACTCCTTGAGCCTGCGCAACAGTACATCCAAGACGGCTAGTTTCCCGCTGTTGTAAACGAGATGCTCGTCGGTGGTGTAAGGGGGGCCTGGCTCGGCGCCATCGAACAGGTATGGATGGTTACAGCACTTGCGGAGCTGCATGACAATGTTCAATAGCCGAGTCTTCTCTCTGCTGCCCACGGCACCATTGACAGCGCTGATATCGTGCTCAAGGATTTTTTGGTACCACTGGCGCTGCATATCGCTCATGGGAACGTACAAGTTCGACTCGATTTTAGGCAGCAGGCTGTGCTCCACCTCCGCCTTCACGCGTCGCAGCAAGAAAGGCCTCAGGACTCGGTGGAGCTGCTGAACGACTTTGTCTCTTTCTTGCTCACCCTCGCCGGTGGTGAACCAGTCATCGAACACCGTCGCATCAGAAAACACATCCGGGAGCAAGAAATTGAGCAGCGCCCATAGCTCGTGCAGGTTGTTCTGCAGCGGGGTGCCGGTGATGAGCAAGCGATTGCGGCTGCTCAGAACCCGGATGATCTGGGCCAGTTGGCTTTCCTCGTTCTTGATGCGGTGAGCCTCATCTATCACGATGTACTGCCAGGCGAACTTCCTGAATTGGGCTTTCTCCCGCAACACTGTCTCGTACGACGTGATGCACACGTCGAAGTCGCAAGGCAGAAGCCGCTCGCTGATCAGCTTTGCACGGCCCTCTTTGTCACCCTGCAAGACCAAGGTGTTGACATCTGGCGTCCACTTGGCGAACTCTCTCCTCCAGTTGTCCAGCGTGGATTTCGGCACGAGAACAAGGTGGGGCCCGTAAATCCCGCGAATGTACCTCAGATAGCCCAGGAACGATATTGTTTGCAACGTTTTGCCCAGGCCCATCTCGTCGGCGAGAATACCGCTGATGTTGTTCTCGTATAACGAGATCATCCAGTTGAGACCGTCCACCTGGTACTCGCGCAGCTTACCGTGGATGTAGCCGGGGGACTCTGTGAAAACCGTCTGCACGTCGCCGCCACCCTTCTCTTCGTCCTTCAGAAGCTCCTGGTCCTCTTGCTTCTCGGTCTTGCGCCCTATACGGCGCGACCCGCCGGAGCCGTTGTTCGTGCCATTCTTGGAGCGCGACTTCGGGACGATTTTCTCGATGAAGTCGCGAAACTGGGCGTCCTTCGCGGAGCGGGCGTCGATGAAGTGACGGAAAAGCTCGGTGAGGCCGAGCAGATAGCGGAAGCGCTTGGCCGCCTCCTCGGTGCTCTGCGACGCAATATGCTCGCCCTGGTACTCCAGGAGGTACGCCTGCCGTCTCGTTTCCGGATCCGGGCTGGCGCTCGAACTCATTCGGAGGGGGGCCGAGGACGGAGGAGGTGTGAGAGAGATCTCAGAACGCGAATTTCCAGGATGCTAAACCCTAAAAGGCGAGGTCCTGACGTCTGTGAACAAGAGGCGAGCTTGTGCCCCGATTTTGCTATTTGTGACTACATGTACAAGCTATCAGCGTCCGCTGCAAATGGCTGCAGTAAGAGCGGCGGCAACTGGTGCGACGCGTCGCGCGCCGCGGACTCTCCTTTATGGGCTAACTAAATTTCAGTGTTCGAAGGCTCTGTGGTTAGGGCCCCTTTAACTTATCGAAGGCAGTGTCTGTCAATTTGATGCGTGTGTCAGCCTGCCCCTGCACTCTTCTCCCACTCATAGAGGCAGCCTTAGAGAACTGCCATAGTGTTGCAGTGGGAATAATGTTTATAGTAAATCAAGCACAACCGCACGTCAAAAGTCATCTCAATTGCACCATTTGTATACGTATACAAAGCCGTTTTAGAGGCGCACCATTTTGGGCTAGTCTCGTAGACACATACAAGAGACTGGATACCCCTAGAGGTCCAGGCTAAATAGGCGGGGCGGAGGGTGAGGCGATGATGGTGGGGTTTTGACGGCTAAAATCTCGCTGCATCAGCATCGCCATCATCATAGATACAACCATCGCCGCCACCGCCCTCCGACCTGTTTCTGAACTCAATTCATCTGCTCGGGCAATGGATACGCCGCCCGAACACTGCCCAGGCACCGAGAGTGAGCAGGCCGGCAAGGATGCCGCGTGTGAAGGGTGCCCGAACCAGGCCATCTGCGCCTCGAAGCCGAAAGGCCCCGACCCCGATATCCCGCTGATCACGGAGGCGCTGCGCAACGTCAAGCACAAGCTTCTTGTTTTGAGCGGCAAGGGCGGCGTGGGCAAGTCCACGTTCACGGCAATGGTCGGATGGGGCCTGGCCAGCGACGAAGAGACGGAGGTGGGGATGCTGGATCTGGACTTCTGCGGTCCGAGCCTGGCGCGCATTGTCGGCGGCGAGGGCGAGCAGATCCACGCGAGCAGCAGCGGCTGGAGCCCCGTCTACGTGGACGACAACATGGGACTGATGAGCATCTCGTTCATGCTGCCGGCCACCGACGAGCCGGTCATATGGCGGGGCGACAAGAAGAACGGGCTCATCAAGCAGTTTCTCAAGCAGGTCGACTGGGGCGAGAACGGGCTTGACTATCTGATTGTGGACACGCCCCCCGGCACCAGCGACGAGCATATCAGCCTGTCGCAGTACCTGAAGCCGTCCGGCCTCGACGGGGCCATTATAGTGACCACGCCGCAGGAGGTGGCCCTGCTCGATGTGCGAAAAGAGATAGACTTCTGCAAGAAGGCCGGCATACCCATCCTGGGCCTGGTCGAGAACATGGCGGGGTTTGTGTGCCCCAGCTGCGGCGGGAAGTCCGACATATTTATTCCGACGACCGGCGGCGGGCGCGCGCTCGCCGAGGAGTTCGAGATCCCCTTTCTGGGGTCGGTCCCGCTGGACCCACGCATCGGCCGCTGCAGCGACGAGGGACTCAACTTCATCGCCGAGTACCCGGAGTCTCCCGCCACCACGGCAATTCTAGGCGTGCTGGGCAACATCAGCGACCAAATCCAGCGCCGCCCTCTGACTCCGCCCGGGCTCCATTGAGCGGACTAGAACGGATAGACGGTTCTAGGCTCTGTTTTGGTGTGCCCCCCCCCCCCCCCCCCCCCCCCCC
>NRDT01000035.1:61468-73700 GCA_004124955.1 Starmerella riodocensis
ATGCTCGAGCGTGTGCCGAGCTAGTGCCGGCGAATGCCGAGCGTGTGCCGAGCGTGTGCCGAGCTAGCGCCGAGCGTATGCTCGTGGTCTATTTATTTTTTTAGTGTAGTGTGTGTATTATTATTCGTATTCCAGCGCCGCCTCGCTTCACCAATGGTGCCAGTCGAGAGAGTCCAGCGCCGCGGCGTCGCTGCCTGCAGCCCCGCCCTCGGCAACGGCCACGCCCTTGACGCCCAGCTTGGTCACAAACACGTTGAACTGGGGCCCGAGCTTGGCGCGGAACGCCTCGATGCTGCTTTGGGACGAGCACTTGGCAATGGTGATGGCGCAGCCACCACCGCCGGCGCCCGTGAGCTTCGTGGCGCCGAGCCCGACCTCGTTGCCGGCCTCGCGCACGCGCTCGAGCGACGGGTGGCTCACGGAAACGGTCACGAGCAGGCCGTGGTTCAGGTTGGCGAGGTCGCTCAGCTTGGCCGCGAACTCCTCGTCCGGCGGCGAGCTCTGCAGCAGCGCGTCGGCCTCCTTCACGACCTCCGCGAACGAGGCCATCAGCGTGCCGAACACGGCCGGCCACCGCTCCTTGATGTCCGCCACGCGCGCCACGAGTTCGCTCGTTAGTCTCGGCACCGTGGTATCGGTCAGTATGAGGTCGAGCTCCGGGAACCCTGTGTACTGGCGGACGGCCGGCGGCAGCGCCTGGAGGTTGCCGCGCTCGTCCTTGCGGAAGTGGCGCTGGAAGTGCACGGCGCCGCCCTGCGTCGCCACGATGTTGTCGATGCCGCTCGGCCGCCCGTGGATGCAGCACTCGCCCAGGAAGCTCCACTTCGCGATCAGCTGCATGGCCGCGTCGTGCGGCGTCTTGTCCGTGAGCTGCCCGGCGACGCGGAGCAGCGCGGCCGCCAGGGCCACGGAGAAGGCCGCCGAGCTGCCGAGCCCCGCGCCGATGGGGAGCGTGCTCATTGTCGCGAAGCGCAGGTGTTTGTCCGCGCTGGGGCATCGCAGAGCCGGCTGGATGGATATGTACAGGTAGAGGAACGCCACGGCCGCGGCCTTGGAGAACTGCTTGGACTCGTCGATGGTCGCGTCGGCGATGTTCTCGGCCTGGCTCAGCACGTCCGGGTTCAGCTGCGTGGGGATCTCCTCGATCGTGTTGATTGGGTGGGGCTGCACGCGCTGCAGGTCGGCCTTCGTCCAGCCGACGGCGAGGTCCACGTCGGGGAAGTCGAGCTCGACGTAGTTCGGCGTGCGGCTCTCCTCCACGGTGACGTAGGTATGCAGGGCCACACTGGCCGCAATGGCGGGCGCACCGTGGACGACGGCGTGCTCGCCAAACAGAATGACTTTGCCCGGAGATCTCACCGTGAACCCCATGTGCCAGGACTGGTGTCGCGCTCGCTAACTGGCTCGACGAGGCGCGCTTGCGTGTCCTCCGCCGCCAGATGAGGTTTCTATCATAAGGCCTGCGAGAGGAACAGGGTTAGGCGGGCTCGAGCGCGCACACACACACACCCACCGACACACAGACGCTCACTCACATATACACACACACACCCACACCACCACACGCGCCTGCGCGAATTTGGGTTCGATCATAAGGATCTGAAAGCAGATGAGAAAAAAAAAAACTTGTTGCAGGCAGGATATGGAGACGAAGCGCCAATTTGGAAATACGCCCAGATTACTCTACCAGTTCTGCTCGAAATTCTCGGCAGACGCGCGCCAGCTTTTCCCGGGATCCGTGCGCAAACTCGGATGCTGGGTTCCGAACGGCATGGCCAGGCCCCACCGGGGTGCGTGCGTAAAAACGGTGGGAGATCAGCCCTTGCCACACAAGATCTGACTCTAAGAGAAACAACTGGTGATACCCACTCCGTGTGTATGCATATGCATAAAGAGCTTGGGGAGCATTGGGGGACCACTGAGACACGATAGACGGGGCATCTCTCCAGCGGAACCCGCAGATGGCTCGCGCTTTCAAATTCAAGCGGAGGCGCCGGCCACCAGAGCTCTACAGGGCCCCGACAGGCGGGCCGGACTCCTCCGAGTCGACGATGCCCACGAAGCCGGGAAGCGGGTCCATTGAACCTTACATATCAGCCAATGAGGCCGAGGCAATTGAGCTGCGCAGAGTTCCGAGCTCACCGTCCGACGTGTCCACCATCCATGTGGATGCGTACGACGGCAACAGCCCCTACGTCGAGGTGCGGGCCTCGGTGCCGAATTACGACGACGAGGCCATGCTGCAGATCTCCGCGCGGATGTGGATCATCGGCATGAGCCTGATAACGGGGGCCACGATCATGAACACCCTGTTCTTCACGCACGACCCGCCCTTCATTGTCTCGCAGTACCTCGTCATCGTGCTCGCCTGGCCGCTCGGCTGGCTGTGGCAAACCGTGGTTCCCAATGTCTGGAACCTGAACCCGGGACCGTTCACCATGAAGGAGCACGCGCTGATCTCGGTCATGGCCTCGGCCAGCACCATGAGCCTGAACAGCGACACGGTCATCTCGATGACCTACTTCCACGAGCACAACCCGCTGGGTTCGAACATGATATTCATTGTCCTGCTGAACTGGGGCGCCACGATCATGGGCATGGCCGTCGCCGGGCCGCTCAAAGTGCTGCTGGTCGACCCGCCAGCCATGGTGTGGCCGCAGGAGCTCGTCACGGTCAACCTGCTTTCCAGCATCCATCTGAAGTGGAACCACGTCGCAAACGGGTGGCGCATCACGCGCAAGAAGCTTTTCGCGCTGGCGACGATCACCTGCGGAGTCTGGTCCTTCTTCATGCAGTTCTTCATGCGGTTTCTGCGCCGGTTCTCCTTCGGCTGCTGGATCTCGCCGAACAACTACGTCATCAACCAGCTGTTTGGCACGGTGACGGGCGCTGGCCTCTTCCCCATCACGCTGGACTGGGACGTCGCCGCCGGCTACACGCCGTCGCCGCTGATTCCGCCCGCCAGGGTGTTTGCGAACGCGGGGCTGGCGCTCGTGATTGTCGTGTGGATCATCGCCACCGGCATCCACTACTCCGACGTGTGGTGGGGCCGCCACGTCCCCTTCTCCGACTCGGCTGTGTTCGACCGGTTCGGGAACCACTACGACATCTATGGCATCATCCGCGACGGCCTCAACCTCGACGTCGCTTTGTACAAGAAGTACAGCCCGATCTTCATGTCCACCGTCCGGCTGATCAAGTTCGGCATGGGCCTGGCGGCGTCCATCGCCCTCCTCATCCAGACCCTGCTGTTCGACCGGTCGAGGCTGTACTCGTACCTGCGGAAGCGCCCCGCGGATATCCACAGCATCCTGATGCGCAACTACAGACCCACGCCGACCTGGTGGTACGGCGTGCTGTTTCTGGCCGGGCTGGCCATAATGTTCAGCAGCACCTGCGCGTTCGACACGCAGGTGAAGGCGTGGTACCCCGTGGTCGCGCTCGGCATCGTTGCGGTCTACATCGTCCCCATGGCCTCGGTGAGCGCGTCGACGGCGATCAACGTCAACGTGGGGTCGCTCGTGCAGCTCATCACCGGCTACATGGACCCGGGCAACGCCATGGCGATGATGATGTTCAAGAACTGGACCTCTGGCGTGCTCGAGTCCGCCGTGGAGTACGTGGCGCTGCTCAAACTGGGGCAGTACACGAAGATCAGTCCGCGGCTCGTGTTTGCCGTGCGCCTCGTCGCCGTGCTGTGGGCAGGAGTGCTGCAGATGCTCGTGCTCACGAAGATCAAGTCCCAGAACACCGAGGGCTGCCAGTCGTCCGGCCGCAACCACCTGTCGTGCTACGAGTCGCACTCGTTCTTCACGGAGTCGATCCTCTGGGGCATCGTGGGCAGCAAGCGCATGCTCCAGCAGTACGGCGCCATCCTGCACTTCCTCTGGATCGGGGTCGCGCTGCCGATCGCGTCCTGGTTCTGGCTGAAGAAGTGGCCGCGGTCGAAGATGAAGGTGGTGCACTGGCCCATCTTCTTCTACTCGCTCGACAAGATCCCGCCCGCGTCCCCCTATAACTACACGTGCTGGGTGCTCGTGGGGATCATATTCAGCCAGTGGATCCGCCGGTACTGGCACAGCTGGTGGGCGAAGTACTGCTACACCCTCTCCGCGGCGCTCGACTTCGGCCTCGCCGCGGCAGAGCTCCTGGTGTTCATCGTGTTTGTCGGGTCGGGCTCGTTCGGGCCCGTCTGGTGGGGGAACGACGGTTACCTGAACAACATCGACGGCAGAAAGGAGCCGATGATACCCATGCGGCGAGGACAGACCTTCGGCCCGACATCGTGGTGACTGCGCTTTGCGCTTTGAGCAACCTACTTCGGACGCTCTCTACATAATGTAATGACTCACTAATTTAATATTTATTGCAGAAATACGACAAGACGTTTCACATTACACGCCAGCGGCCCTTAGTAGAGTGTGAGGGTGGGTCGTCGTGTGAGGTCCGCGCGCGGGCCGCATCAACCCTTGGCCTTGGCCTGCTTGCCCAAATCGAGTGCGAGAAAAGGGTAGGTCCCAAATAAGGTACCTACGAGCGGTCGTGGAAGCGGGCTCCCTCATCCGTCCCACGAGGTATCCCACGGGGCGCGACCGGGTGTTCTGCAGACTCGTTCAGGCATGGGGGTCCCCGAGAAACTGCTTCAATTGCAGAGCAAAATCGTATGCAGTCCTCTGCCGCTGTGGAACACGGCGCACCTGAGCCGGAGATCGGGCGTCATGGTGGTGCTGTCGCCGTCGCGGCTGCACGATCTCGAGGTTCTGCTCACCATCCGGTCCATGAACCTTTCGTACGGCGGCGACGCCGCGTTCCCCGGCGGCAAGGCGGACCTCGACTCGGAGTCGCCGTGGGACACGGCGCTGCGCGAGATGCACGAGGAGGTCGGCGTCGAGGCGGCGAGCGTCGAGCGCGTGGCGCTGATGCCCGGGTACGTGAGCTCGCGGCTGCTCATGGTGGTGCCCTGCGTCGCGTGGTCGCCGCGCGCGCCCGTCACGGCCACGGCCGGCGACGCCGAGGTCCACAAGGTGTTCCGCATGCCGCTGAGCCGCTTCCTGGAGGCCGACGGCCACCGCTACGTCCAGGGCGAGCTCTCGTCGGGCGCAAAGATCAAGCTCAGCCACTTCGACATCCGCGCCACGAACAAGAAGGTGGGCGAGCCCGCGTTCGACAAGGTGTGGGGCCTGACCGCGAACATCCTCATCGACCTCGCGCGGCTCGTCTACGAGCGCGAGCCCGAGTTTGTCTTCCACAGGGGCCAGCACGGGGTCGCCTCGGACCTGCACAGGCTCGGCAACATGGGCATTCTGGAGTCGCTCGCGAGTCGCGGCATCCTGCAGTCGCCGTACCAGCGGCGCCCGCGCGCCAGCAGCAGCAAATAGCCGTTGAGCCTGGGTTTTCAGAGGGTTCTGGCGTATGCAGGACCATGCGCGTAACTTCTCGAACCCAACATGTATGACGCACGTGATCCCACCTATCGGGCGGTTGGACGCTTCGCTCCCAGCAACTTCCTGAGTCGAGTGCATATACGGTAGGTACGCATATATATAAACGGAAAAGAGGGGCAATTATTCCTCCACCCAATTCATCTTGCAGTAAGTGAGTTACACCCCACGAATAACTTCCCCGCACAAGGACACTCACTAGTTACTCCCCCCCACACACACTGGTGCCCCATGCTATTCTACCCCGACCAGTACTTCTACAACAACGCGCAGCAGCCACGGCAGAGCCGCTCGCGCTCATCGCGGCGCCAGTTCCCCGAGGCAGGCCCCGATCCGGCCGCGGCCATGTTTGCGCAGAGCCCCTTCTTCCAGTACGCCCCGTCGCCGGCCAGCCGGCCGGAGCACCATGTGTTCCTGGACGAGGACGAGCTCGCCGCCCTGCAAATGTACCGTGAGCGCCGAAGGGCGCAGGCCGAGCGCGAGGAGCGCAGGCGCGAGGAGCTGGCGCGCCGCCGCGCGGCGGAGGAGCGCCAGCGCGCGGAACTGGCGCGCAAGCAGGCCGAGGCGCGCGCGCGCGCGCAGGAGGCCCGCATCCGCGCGCAGGTGGAGGCCAACGCGCGCGCCGCCGCGCGCGACTACTACCGCCGCAAGCAGGCGCAGCAGATCGCGCTGCAGCAGGCGCAGCAGGAGGAGCGGCAGCGCCAGCAGCAGTTCATTCTCGAGCAGCTGCGGAACCAGTTCGGGCTGTTCGCAATCCCGCGCCAGAGCCAGTCCGACGCGTGCGACTCCGCGTGCGACTCCGCGGGCCAGGAGGCGGACGACGGCGACGCGCGGGAGTCTGCGCAGCCGGCCGAAGCGCAGGGCGCAGAGGCCGCTGCATCTGCTGCCGAGCCGCGTGACGCCGCTGCGTCGGAGCAGCCCGCAGGCGCCCCTGAGACGCGCGACCAGAGTGAGGAGCCCGACGTGGACCCCATTCGTCGACTGATTGAGGCGCTGGCGCCGTTCCCCGTCGTGTTCAGCACAGAGTCCAGTGACGAGGAGGAAGAGGAGGCACAGCCCTCCGCCGACCCGGCGTCCCGCGCGGGTGACGACTTCACTGACTTCAGCACTGCGCGCGGCCAGACCAACGACGCGGGCGACGACGAGCCGAGCGACGAGGAAGAGGGAGGCCCAACGTGCGAGACGGCGAGCGAGGAGGACGACTCCGAGCCGGCCTTCGTGGAGTTCCTCGACCCGACGGCGCGGCCGCCCTTCGTGCGCGCCGACGCCATCGAGAGCGAGCAGGACGACGAGGACGACGAGTACATGCTGTCGCCGGCGTCCCGCAAGGACCGCACGAAGGAGCGCCAGGGGAAGGCCCCCAAGGACCGCTCCAAGAAGGCGAGACTGAACGAAAAGAAGCGGAAGAGCGACGCGGGCCTGCGGAAACAGCAGAGGCAGGAGCAAGCGAAGCAGGATCAGCCGGACGAGCAGCCCGGCCGCGCGGGGCCCTCTCAGGCGGAGACGGCCGGGCTCCTGAGCGCGCTCGAGGAGGACCTCAAGCGCATGAGCGAGGGCTACGAGCGGCTCAGCGCGCTGCCCGAGCCGGCTGACCTGAAGGACGCCATCTCGCGGCTCGAGGGCATCCGCATCGGCTACCGCCGGACCGAGGAGATCTACGGCAAGCTGGACCGGATCCGCGTCGCGCGAGACCAGCGCAAGGCGAAGCACGAGATCACCAGCGCCTCCGTGGCGCTCGCCGACAAGTATGAGGCCCTCTTCACGCGCATGGACGAGGTGAAGCGCGAGCTGGCCTCGAAGGAGCGCGCGGAAACGAGCAGCCCCACGAAGCACCAGGTGCTCATGGAGGAGGTGCAGGACGCTAGCGACTAATTGTATTTAAAACATGTGTAAAGCATGTATATACATCATAATTCAGGACAATACAGAAAATTAGACTGCCACGAGTCCGCGCCTGGTCCAACGTAGCTGCGAAAAGGCGTTGGGAAGCTCAGCAGGACAGACTGCGTCCGCAACACTGCAGGCACTGCCCTAACATCGGCAAAACATTCGGCAGCGCGCGTCGCAGGATCGGCAGCGCCGCGCCCAAGGAGCCTCACAATGATGTCACCGTGCGTTCGACGCGCACGGTCGCTGAACGCGGGCGCCCTGCCGGCCAGGGAGCGCCGGCGAGGCCTCGCTGGTCATTTCAGCGCGGGAAGCGCAATTGCGACCCGCGACGCCAGGGCGCGCGGCGAGGACCGAGGGTCGCGAGCGCGCCCGGCGCGGCGTTCCTAAGACGAGGCAGCCGGGCGCGCACAAACCCCACACACGCACAGGGCCCGCGTGCAGCCACCCACCGGCGGACGCCAGGCTGACCCAGCACCTAACTCCCAGCACCCCAGCGACCCGCGCCCACCGCCGACGCCAGCTCGAACCCTCCCCACGCTGCTTCCCCCTGATGCGACTACTGCCCCCTCCTCGTTCCCCCCCCCGGACTACCCTCCTCCAACCTTTACTGTGCGACGTAACGCTGTACAGACCGCACATATACACAGACCCCCCCCACCGTACGAACAGCGAGCGCCGGGAGCAGCGACAAAGCAATGGTTCTTGAATCCGGATACACACTAGGCTTCATTGGCGCGGGCAACATGGGCACGGCCGTGCTGTCTGCGGCGATCCGCGGGGCCGAGCAAGCAAAGTTCGACGGCGTGCCGAACCAGTTCATAGTGAGCGTGAAGAGCGAGAAGTCGCGCGAACGCCTGCGCAACCTGTTTGCCGCGGAGGGCTCGAAGGTGCGCGTGGTGGACGACAACCAGACGGTGATCGACGAGTCGCACGTGGTGGTGCTCGCGATCAAGCCGACGATGGTGAAGGAGGTGCTGGGCCGGCTGCACTACCCGCACTTCACGGTCGTCGTGAGCCTGCTCGCGGGCACGACGATTGACACGATCCGGCAGTACACGAGCGTCAACGCGTTCATCGTGCGGGCGACGACGAACACGGCCGCGCGCATCGGCATGGGCATGACGGCGCTCAGCTTCCAGGGCGAGTACAACCCGGACTCGCCCATCATGGTCGCCGTCGAGTGGCTCTTCACGCAGATGGGCAAGTACATTGTGGTCGACGAGGCGAAGCAGGACGTGTGCGTCGCGCTGTGCGGCTCGGGCCCCGCGTTCGCGTACCTGTTTGCCGAGTCCATGATCGACGGCGCCATCAAGATGGGTCTGCCGTACGACACGGCCCGGCAGTGCGCCGCGCAGGTGCTGCTCGGCAGCGCGCAGATGGTCCTCGACGGCGGCCACCCCGCGGTGCTGCGCAACGCCATCACGACGCCCGGCGGCACGACGATCAACGGGCTCGCCGTGCTCGAGGACACGGCCGTGCGCGGCTCCGTCATCCGCGCCATCGAAAAATCGACCGAGGTCGCCAAGCAGATCGCCGACACGGCCCCCGCGCCGAACCGCAGCGTCGAGGCGAGCAGGCACGCCTCCGCGGTCAACCTCGCCGAGATGGCTCAGCACATCTCGCTGAGCCGCCGCAACACAATGAGCCTGCAGCGGCAGCCGACGCAGCCGTGAGCGCGGGCCGCCCGCCGTGCTAGTTAGAGCGCACGCGCACGCACCCTCGCGCACGCACCACATATTCACATATACACACCGCCCCGGGAGCGCCCAGCGCGCCGCCCGGAGCACCTGCTATCGTATTTAGAATGCTGCTCGGCCTGCCGAAGGCCGGCTGCTGTTTCTTTTTGCTCATCTACATATCACATACACTGCGGCTCGCGCGGCTCGCCGCGCACTGCAGACGCGGAGCTCACGCCGCCGGCCCGCGCGGCTCGGGTTGCTGCTCGAGCCGCGCGCGCTGCGCTTCCAAGGACACGGCCACGCCCGCGTCGAGCTGCCGGACCTCCGCGCCGCGCGGCGTCAGCACCGACCGCCACACGCGCGTGCCCCGTTGCACCACGATGCGCGCGCCGAGCCGCAGCCGCGGCGGCTGCGCGTCGAGAAACACGAGGAACGCCAGCGCGCCGCGCGCGTCCTTCACCGTGTATTTGTGGACGTGGGCGCCCGCGTCGCGCGTCGCGTCGCGCGCCGCGTCGCGCGCAGCGGCGGGGCCCTCGTCGTCCTCGCTGATCTCGGTCACCGTCTGCGCCGCGGCGGGCTGCAGCCGCCTCGCCAGCGCGGCCAGCTGCGCCTCGCGGGACTGGCCGACGTTCAGCACGTCGACGACCTGCAGCTGCGTGTCGGCATCGAGGACCGACTCGTACGTCTCCGCACTCAGCGGGGGCAGCTCCACGGCGACCTCACCGGCGGCCTCACCCGCGCCCATCAACGCAATTGCTGCCACGCTAGCCAGAACTGGTGCGGCGGTCGGCTTCGCTCCGCTTGGCTTGGCTTGGCCTGGCTTGGCTTGGCTTGGCCTTGACAGTCGAGGAGACCACGTGAAAGGAAAAACCCGCCGGCCGGCCTGAACCGGCGCACGTCGCACCGCACACTTTGCGCGGAAGATGCAGGACCCCAACGAGGACACGGAGTGGAACGACATTCTGCGGCAGCAGGGCGTGCTCCCGCCGCGGCCGGAGTCGCCCACGGCGCAGCTCGAGGAGGCCGTCGAGGAGGCCGTCGCGAAGGCGCACGCGAACCGGCTCGAGGGCCGCACCCTCGCCGAGCTCGACGAGCTCGACGAGGACGGCCTCGAGGACGAGGACTTCCTGCAGTCCTACCGCGAGAAGCGCATCCGCGAAATCAAGGAGCAGGCCTCGCGCGAGCGCTTCGGCGACATCGTGCACGTCAACAAGGCGGAGTACACCGCCGAGATCACCGAGGCGTCGGCCCACTGCTTCGTCGTCGCGCACATCGCGTCGTCGCAGTCCGTGCAGTCGCGCCTGCTGCACGGCCTCCTGCTGCGCGTCGCGCCGCGCTTCAAGGACGTGAAGTTCGTCGAGATCCAGAGCTCCCAGATCAGCGACAAGTACCCGGCCAGCCAGACCCCGACCGTCCTCGTGTACCACAACAAGGACGTTGTCTACCAGCTCGTCACCCTCGCGCTCATCGGCGGCAACTCCACGAACCTGCGCGATATCGACAACTTTCTCGTCAAGGCCAAAGTCGTCGAGCGCACCGACCCACGGCTCCTGGAGAACTCGGCGGACGGCGAGGACGACTACAGCGACTAGCGCCCCTAAACGAATTGGCCGCCTCCGCCGTGTCCTTCTAAAGGCTGGTCCCTCAGAAGGTCTTCTGCAGCACCCGCGCCGGCTCTGCCCTCCTCGTCGCCCGCGCTCAAGTGAGGCATGTACCCTAACCTGCATATAGGATTTATCTCTCAACAGCATATTTTTTTTCTCACCCGACCGACCCTAAACTAAGGCTTTAGTTGATCCACTCTCCTGCAAACGAATTGATCGCCCAATTCGGCAGCAAACAAAACTCTTTACACATCATAGGCACAGCTGCGTCGCAATGGGCCGTCAACAAGCAAGCAAGCTCTACAAAACCAAGCGGAAGTCGCGGGACGCCGACCAGATCCTCAATGACGACATGAAGACGCAGGCCAGCATCCAGTCGCTGGAGAGCCAGAAGTTCGACGAGTACCTACCTGGGCTCGGCCAGTTCTACTGCGTCGTGTGCGCGAAGTACTTCGAGAGCGCGGAGGCGCTGGCAACGCACAAGCGCTCGAAGGTCCACAAGCGCGCCCTGCGGAACCTCAAGTTCGGTCCATACACCTCCGAGGAGGCGGCGGCGGGCGCTGGACGCGATGTCGCGAAGTACGCGCAGAAGCAGCAGCACCAGGCCGACCTGCTCAAGGCCGCGGAGGCCGCACATATCCTCTACCCCGCGCAGGGCGCGGCCCACAAGAAGCGGCGGGCCGGCCGCGCAGAGATGGAGATAGAGACCGAGCCGGTCGCTGCAGAGACCGTCGCTGAGGTCGTGGTCGAGGAGATTTCGGTCTAGAAGAGCGGAGCGCAGCGCCCCTCGCGGCTATTAGCATGGTAGCGTTTATTTATTCAGAAAGGAACATCTACGTATAATTTTTTTTTATTTTCTTTCTCATCATCTTCTGCTTCTTCTTGAGAGCAAATTACGGCTTCCGTTGCAGTAGTGTTCGCAGCGTCTAGAGGCCGAACGGGTTGCTCGCGGAAGCCATGTTGAAGTTCGCCCGCTGCGGCTGCTGCTGCTGCTGCTGGGGCTGGTTGCCGAAGCCGAAGCCCGTGGCCTGGCTCTGCAGGGGAATCTGTGCAATGGGATGCGGTTGGGGGTTCGCCTGGCCGAAGGCGCCCTGCTGTTGCGGGAACCCCGTCTGGCCAAACTGGGTGAGCGCAGGCTGAGGCTGCGTCTGGAATACATTAGTCTGCATGCCGCCCAGGCCGGAGCCGGCGAGCGCAGGATTGCTCTGGAACGGCTGCGCCGCGCCCGGTGCCGCAGACATGCCGGTATTAAACTGCGAGAACGGGCTCGGCTGCGGCTGGCCGCCGAAGGACGTCATTGGCTGCTGCGGCGGCTGGCCGAACGGGCCGGTGGCCTGGCCCGTCAGGGCGCCGCCGTTGAGCTGCCCGAACGTGGTGGTGGGCGCCTGCGCCGGCGGCTGCGCGAAGACGCCGGGCGTGTTTCCGGTGAGCGACAGGCTCGCCAGCTGGTTTGCGAGGCCGGGCTGGGGCGCCTGCACGGCGCCAGCGCCGAACGAGGTGAAGGGAGGCTGCGCGCCGCCCGTGGGCGCGGCGCCACCCAGCAGCCCGGCGAACGGGCCCGTGGGCTGCGCCGTCTGCGGCGCGGTCGCGGCGAACGGGCCCGTGGCTTGCGCAGCAT
>NRDT01000036.1:0-71949 GCA_004124955.1 Starmerella riodocensis
ATGCTCGCGCGTCCTTGCCGGTGGCGATCTCCTTCACGGGGTGCGTCTTCGGCTCCACGGGCGGCGCGGCGGCGCGCGGCCGCTCCACGGTGCGCACGAGCGGCGCGTCCGCGCTCGGCTCGGCCTGCGCCTTCGCGCGGCCGTCGACGAGCAGCGACGGCGACGTGCTCGCCTCGCGGAAGCTGCCGCGCGACGGCGCCGTCGTGGCGAGCGGGGCCGCGACGGGGCCCGCGCTCTTCGAGCCGACGGTCTGCTCAAACACTATGTCGTCGATCGTGTCCACAATGCCGCTCGCGAAGGGCACCCACGACGTCAGCGTGTAGTAGAACTCGTCGTTCTTCAGCGCGTAGTAGATCGACCCGGCCGACACGCCGAGCAGCAGCGCCGTCGTGCCCAGCACAAAGTTGCGGAACCGGTGCCGCTTCACGGGCCGCACCGCGGGCTCGCCCGCGGCCGCAGCAAGGCGCGCAAGGCCGCTCGAAAAGGGCGCCGCGCGCGGCGCCGCCGCCGCCGCGGCCCGCGGGCCCAGCCTGGCCCGCAGAGCGCTTCTGTTCAACTGCTTCAGCATGGCAAAGCGTGAAGACGAGGGGAGGGGTGGGTTTGTGGGAGCCAGTTGTGGGGTGGGACCGGATCCGCTGCGAACCGCGCCAAAGTGTGCTGCCACAATTGGTGGGCCGCGCGCTGCCTAAGCAACGCGCGATTCGACGCGGGCGAGCACGGCCGGTCCCAACGCAGCGGCTGCTCCGGCCTGCAGCCCTGCGAAGTCACGTGAGCGCCGATGCACGTCCCTGCCTGAACCCTACCATGCACAAAAGGAACGGTGCTCTAACCGTCCTCACGAGGTGGAGTGCCTCGTGCCGAAAGGGCGTCTGTGCCCGAGCATGCTGGCGCTGAACTCTATAGTTCTATCGAATGTACCTATAAAAAGACAATTGCTGGCCATTGTAGTTTTACCAGTTGTGGTTCTGCCAGTTGTGGTCTTGCCAGTTGTGGTTCTACCAGTAGCGGTTCTACCAATTATGGTTCTACCAGCTATAGGCTTACCGGATTATAGTTTCACCAATAGCAGCCGTAACAGGCAAATTCGTAACGACGTGTGAGCGGCCAAGCCTCGAGCCAGGCGCTGCTCGCCCTACCAATACGTGGTAAGCGCGCTGGTCTAGTAGTCGTCGCTGTCGCTGCTCGCATCGCGCTCGCGCTCGTGCTCCGTGTCGGAGTCCGTGACGGTCTGCTCGTTGTACTTCTCGTAGATGTCCGTGAGGAAGCGGCGCGACTTGCGCAGCCGCAGGGGCTCGAACGGCAGAAACGAGTCGTACAGCTTCGAGTCGCGGTTGTTGGCAAAGAGGCCGTTGCTCGCCGCGTTGTGCCCGGCCACGCCGGCCTTCGCGCGCGAGCGGAACTTGCCCCACCGGTTGCGCTCGATGATGGAGTAGCATGACGCGACCTGCTCGTGCTGCGCGACCTGCGCGAACGTCGCCACGATCTGCGGCTGGCAGTACTGCAGCGGGTTGAACTTCGTGTTGATCGCCTGCTGGAACAGCTTGTCCAGCCCGGCTTCCCACCCGCTGCTTTTGCTGGCGCCGCTGCTGCTGGCGCTGATGGCGCTGCCGCCGCCGCTGCCGGTGCCGGCGCCGCCACTGCCAGTGCTGGCGCTAGTGCCGGCGCCGGCGCCGCCAATGCTGCTATTGTCAACAGCGGCGGCGGCGCTGCTGGCGTCCACCTCGTCCTCAGGCTCGATGCGCAGCATGGAGTGCCGAAACACAAAGATGTAGAACAGGCACTGGATCACGGCGTAGAACATGCGGAAGCGCGCCATCGACAGCGACGCGTCGACCTCGACCTCGCGCTCCTTGATGAAGCGCCGCGCCCAGTCCGCGAGGAAGTCGACCACAAAAACGATCTGCGCCCGCGACAGGCCCTTGGCACGGCCGACGAACGAGGCTACGTACTGCAGCGCGCGCGTACGCACCTCGAAGGGCAGGTCGATGGACATCGCGACCTCGAGGAGCACGGACAGGTACGACGCCAGCAGGTCGCGGTGCGCGTGCGTGACGCAGAACCAGATGTACTGCACCGCGCGCGGCTGGGACGTCGGCAGGACGACGTCGCGGAACACCTGCAGCAGCGTCTTGAACAGCGGCGTCGCCTCGCCGGACACGACCGCGCCGGGCGCGAACTTCTGCGCAAGGCCCTCGAGCAGCAGCGAGAGCACGGCGTCCAGCTTGCTCGACATCGCCTCCTGCTCCGCGGCCATGAGCATGTCGAGCTCGCCGCGCGTCAGCTCCTCGCCGTCGGCCACGTTCTCCACTATGCTGTCCGTGCGCGACCGTTTGCTGCCGGGCGTCTCTATATCGTCCCCCAGCGCCCGCTTCAAAGAGCTCGCGCTCGAGAACCCGCTCGCGTCGCTGTCGCTGTCGCTGTCGCCCTCGCCGCGGGCGCCGACGCGGGTGCCGCTGCGGGCGCCACCGCGGGCGCCGCTGCGGGCGCCACCGCGGGTGCCGTCCAACTCGGCAGCGTCGGAGTCCGCGTCGTCCGACTCGGAGTCCGAGTCGCCAGACTCAGAGTCGGACTCAGCGTCAGAGCCAGAGTCGGAGTCCGTGTCAGAGTCGGAGCCAGAGTCGGACTCGGAGCCAGACTCGTCGCTGTCGGCGGCGCCCTTGCGGGCCCGCCGCGGCTCCACGCTCTCGGCGCTCTCGACGTCGAGCTCTATGGTGCGCTGAATGATGGTTTCCCAGACCGGGTGCGCCTGCTCGGGCGCGTACTCCACGAGCTTCAGCAGATTGAGCACGTAGGACCGCAGCTCGGCGCCGGGGTTGCTTTTGTGGGGGAACGCCTCCGTCAGAAGGCTCGGCAGCGTGGCGCTCGACGTCGGCACGAGCCGCCGCACATGCTGCAGAACGAGGTGGTGCGGCGCCAGGTCCAGCCCGGGCTCGCAGAAGTCTCGTATCATTTTCGTGGCGATCTCGGGCCACCACTTCGGGTTCCCGCTCATGAGCACGTTGAAGAACTGGATGTATGCCTCAGTGACGCTCGGCGACACCTGGCTCCACTTGTCGAAAGCCACCACGGTGGACAGGACGGGCGCGATGGCGCTTTTGTCGAGCTTCTCGAGCTCGCGCGAGAGCGTGCGCAGAACCACAAACAGCTTGGTCGCATCGATGGGTGCGTCGTCCTCGGGCTTGAGCGTGCGCGCCAGCATCACGCTGAACGAGCCCCCCTCGCGCGACTTGGACAGAATCTGCAGCTGGTCACGGACCAATTGACCAAGAAACTGTGCATCTTTAGATCCTAACGAAGTATTTTCGGCCAGCGGTGGTCTCCGGCCACCGTCGTTTATTCTTTCTACATCAAGGGTATTGTACGATTTCCGCGCATCGCCCGCGCCGTCTGGCGCTCCTGGTGGAGCATTGGCAGTGGAAAGGGCCATCATTAACGGTATCTGCACGACCAGCGCGTCTCACCAGAGCCAACCCAAGCACAACAATATGATGAAGAAAGAAAGAGCGGCGTCCCTTGAGGTTAGGCTGGCCAGGGTAGATTTTTTTTTTTCTTCGCTCCCTTCAATGGCAGGCTCTCCAAGCCATGCGCGCTTATGTTATATGCTCGGCCACGCCATGCCCTTATGCAGACACCGTGCATGAGGCTCTAAGCAACGACTGACAAGGGCGACGTTGAGGAGGACTGGCCGCGACAGCGCGAGGGCGTTGCAACCGCTGTGGCAACCGCTGTGGCAACCGCTGGACCAAGCGCTCGCATCCGCTTCTGCTTCCGCTCAATGTGCCTGATTGTGCCAATTGTCGTGCGCGCGCTTTTTGAGCGTCTGTAATTGGCAGGGAGGCGCGCGTGTCACGCAAATGTCACGCACATGTCACACAAAGCGCTGGCTAGTTTGCGCTGCAGCAGTCTCGCAATTGAGGTTTCCACGCAGAGAGCAGCAGGACTGATAGCCAGGCATGCAGAAGGAACCCCGCTTCGAACTGGTCGGGTTCCCCATTAATTGTGCATATAGATCGCCCCTACTCCCCCCATCGCCCCCAAACCCCCAAACTTCTCCGCTTCTCTCAATGGCTCTTTGAACGCTTGCGTGGGCGTGCGTATGAGACGTCTCCTCCAAGGAGGGCGGGGGGAATTAAGCAGGAGCGGGTCAGGCCATCACATGCGCACGGTGGGCCTGGCGGCGGCGGCCTAGCGAAGACCGGGCGAAGGTCCGGGGTAGGGGCCGGTTAGCCTCGCCTTAAGTCCGCGCCTTAGGAGACGCGCAGCGCACAGCGGGCAGCAACACAAGCGGGTGTGCGTCGGTCACTTATTTTTTCGGGAAAGCTGACGAGCGCTCAAGGGCAGTGCGCACGCGATGCAGTATTTCGGCCGCGCCATTGGAACGGTGTCGCGCACCTGGAACAGCCTCAATCCCTCGACGCTGTCCGGCGCCATCGATGTCGTCGTCATCCAGCAGACGAACGGCGAGATGCATTGCTCGGCCTTCCACATCCGCTTCGGCAAGATCTCGCTGCTGCGGCCGTCGCAGAAGGGCGTCGACTTCTACGTCAACGACACGAAGGTCGACGTCCAGATGAAGCTTGGCGAGGGTGGCGAGGCGTTCTTCGTCTTTGGCACGCACTCCGACGTGCCTGAGAGCATGCTCACGTCTCCCGTGGTGAGCCCCTCCGCGAGCCCGTCCGCCAATGCGGAAAGTGGAGACACGGACGTGGACTACCTGGATATCAGCGGCAGGAAGGACGACGCCGCGGGCGGGAATGAGAGTAGCGACAGCGCCAACGCTCGCGCCAACGCCAGCGCCAACGCCAGCGCTAATGCCAGTGCTGGCGAAAGCAGGGAAAATGATGGCGCCGTCGGTGCTACTGGCAGCGCCGCCGGCAGCCCGCCGGGCAGCGGCAGCCCTCTGGAGAGTGGGGGCAGCAGCAAGAGCGGGTCGCCGCCGGTGGACGGCCTCGCGGAGCTCGCCGAGGCGGCGGACGTGGAGATCGACAGCCTCGAGCCGCAGCTGCGCAGCCAGGAGCCCGAGCGCATCGACCGCATCATCAAGCGGCTGCGCGAGGTGAAGATCCACTCCACCCAGGACGACGACGGGGACGTCATCATGGACATGACCGGCTACAAGGCCGGCGGCCAGAACACGAAGGAGCTCGAGAAGGTCGTGTCGAACCTGTACAACGAGGACGGCGAGTCGCCGACGGCGAGCCCGCCCGGCTCGCCGCGCAGCACGCACGACCCGCCGACCGCCCACGTCGACAGCGACGCCAACGCGTCGGATCTGTCGGACGCGTCGGACAGCAGCGTCCCGGAGAAGGCCCAGCATTTTGTCAAGACGCTCCGCCTGAACTCGGACATTCTCAAAAGCCTGGGCCTGAAGCCGGGCTCGAACGACATGAAGTTCGTGGTGCGCAGCAACGGCGCCACGGTCAGCGCCAACATATTCCTGTGGGACTCGCTCACACCCGTGGTGATCAGCGATATCGACGGCACCATCACGAAGAGCGACGCGATGGGCCACCTCATGACGCTGGTGGGCCGCGACTGGACGCACGCCGGCGTGGGCCGCCTGTTCTCGGACATCCAGCGCAACGGATACAACATCATGTACCTGACGTCGCGCTCCGTCGGCCTCGCCGACACGACGCGCAGCTACCTGCGCAGCATAGACCAGGACGGGTACCGGCTTCCGCCGGGCCCCGTCATTCTCAGCCCGGACCGCACCATGGCCGCGCTGCGCCGCGAGGTCATCATGCGCAAGCCCGAGATCTTCAAGATGGCATGCCTGCGCGACATCCAGAAGCTCTACGACTACGACCACGACCTGGACACCACGCCGTTCTACGCGGGCTTCGGCAACCGCATCACGGACGGGCTCAGCTACCGCTCCGTGGGGGTGCCCTCCACCAAGATCTTCACCATCAACACCGTTTCTGAGCTGCGCCTCGAGATGCTGCAGCTCACGAAGAGCTCGTACATTCTCATCCGCGACCTCGTGGACCAGCTGTTCCCTCCGGTCTCGCAGGCGCAGAACCGAGTGCACCACCTCAACACAGTCGACTTCAGCGACACGAACTTCTGGCGCACGGACACGACCATATCGCTCAGCGACGACGAGGACAGCGGGCCGGGAGCGGCGAAGGAGCCCTTCTTGCGGCAGGGCCGCCGCGGCGTGGGCCTGCAGGCCGCCCCGCACCGCGGCTACGACTTCGAGAAGAACCTGACGGCCACGTTCCAGGAGGACGACGCCGACTCTGCCGCCGACGACGACGACGAGGAGGACGAGGACTACGAGGACAGCGGCCGCGAGGACATAGACATTGACGACGACGAGAGCGACGACACGAGCCGCAAGGGCGACAGCGACGCCGACGCGAGCGACGCCGATGCGAGCGGCGAGGACGGCAGCGACGATGACGGCAGCGACGAGGACGGCGGCAGCGCCGCCGCCGCTGCGCACCCCGACACTGGCCGCGCCAAGCGGGCCCTTAGACCGCCGCAGGCCGCCGACAACGAGGGCCCGGCCCTGGCCTCAGACGCGACACCCCTCGACGCGAGCGCGTCCGGCAGCGCGAGGGACAGCAGTGTCGAGCCGTACGGCGCGCCCTCCGAGTCGGATAGCGCTTACCACAGCGTCGACGACACGCCGTACTCCACAGACGTTCCCTCGCACCGCTAGGCTCGCTGCGCCGCAGCCGCTGGCCAGGCGAGGATCGCAGCGAGCTTGTCTTCAGCGCGTTATGCATATTATATCATTAGATCTAAAGGATTTGAGTGGAGCTCTGCTCAATGCCAAAAAACTGTAAACGGTGCAAGTCGCATCACGCATACATACCTTAACATTCTGGCAGCCTGTGTGCGTCGCCGAATTTATACAATAGCCTATAAATTGCTTACGCGGTAGCGGCATGATCGCCACTCAGCAGGGGTTTACTTCTGAACATTGCGGGACTAGCGCAAGCAGATCCTAGATGAGCTCGCCCGAAAGCCAGCTCGGCGAGCGAGCTTCGCCGAGCAGAAGTAGATAGTCAATCTGCGCTGAGTTACATTTTAAACAAGAGTTTGTGTATATATTTGACCATTGCTGGAGTCCCTGCACCCCATGTACGCACTGATAAGGCGCGCAGCCCATAGCGGGCAATCGACGACGCGTAGCCCTCATAAAGGGTAAGAAGGCTATGCGGGAGAGTACGAGAGTAGCGAGACACGTGACCTCGGCGTTCGGGCCGTTACGTGCGCAAGACTAGTCCGGAAGTAAAAAGCTCGCCCCCCCTGCCCTTCAGGGCAGGTAAATCGAACGGGCGACTAGTAGGTCTTTCACCGGAGGAACACACGCCCCCCCCTTCATGCCCTCGCGGTGTTCGACGCACAACTAGCTTCTTGGTCAGTGACGAGGATGCGAGCAAAAGAAGCACCGGAAGGCATTGCGGAGATCGCGATCGGCGGCATGACGTGCAGCGCGTGCACCTCCGCTGTCACGGGCTCACTCGAGGCAATTGAGGGCGTTACGACCGTGGACGTTTCGCTCGCGACGGAGCGCGCGACCGTCCGCTTTCGGAAGGCGACCCCCACAGAGCTCGTTGCGGCGGTGGAGGACGCGGGTTTCGAGGCGGAGCTCGTCAATGTGCGCGAGGCCAGCGCGCCGGCGACGGCGCCACTGCGCGCGCCAGCGCCGCGGCGGAGGCTCGAGATCTCTATAGAGGGGATGACGTGCTCGAGCTGCTCGAGCGCGGTGACCCACGCCGTCGAGCAGCTCAGCGGCGTCGAGTCCGTGGACGTGTCGCTGGCCACGGACTCGGCCATTATCGTGTACAGCGTTGCCAGCGACGCGGACAGCGCCGCGGACGGCACCGCGGACGGCGCTGCGGCCGCTGATCTGCCTGCATTGGCCAAAACGGCTATCGAGGACGCCGGTTTCGATGCGCGCGTCGTGGACGACCACGAACTACGGAGCGCGGCAGTGGAGCTGCCCGCAGGCGGCTCCGCCGCCGCGGCCAAGGAGAAGGCGTCCGAGGTGGGCCTGCGGCTGTTCGGCATGCCCGGCGCAGGCGGCACCGACACGGGCGCGATCAGCGCGGCGCTGACGGCGCTCGACGGCGTGCACGGCGTCGAGGTCAACCCCTACACGGAGGTCGCGCTCATCACGTACGACGCCGAGCGCACGGGCATCCGCGCGTTTGTGCGCTGCGTCGAGTCGCACGGTTGCAGCGCGCTGGTCGCCGCGACGGCGGACAACACGCAGCAGCTGGAGGCCCTGCAGCGCGTGAAGGCGCTGCGCACGTACAAGCGCGACATGATCGTCGCGTGCGCGCTGGGCGTGCCATGCATCGTGCTGGACAAGCTGCGCGGCCAGATGCCGTCGTTTTTGACGGCGCACCTTGCGCGCGGGCTGTGGGTGGACGACGTGCTGGGCATCCTCATGATCGTGCCCATTCTGCTGGGCCCCGCGCGGCGCTTCTACCGCAAGAGCTTCAAGGCCGTGCGCGCGGGCGCGCCGACGATGGACGTGCTTGTCACGACATCGGTGACGTGCGCGTTCGTGTACTCGCTCGTCGCGCTGTTCCACGCTGTGTACTCGGACCTCGAGCGGCACCAGATGTATCTGTGGGACGCGTGCGCGATGATCCTGATCTTCGTGCTCATTGGCAAGTACCTGGAGAACGTGGCGCGCGGCCACACGTCGCGGGCTCTGTCCGAGCTGATCTCGCTCGTGCCGGAGCACGCGCTCGTGGAGGCCGCCGACACGCGCGCCGAGGGCGAGCTGCTGCCGACGGACATGCTGCAGGTCGGCGACGTGGTGGTGCTGCGGCCCGGCGAGCGCGTGTGCGCGGACGGAATCGTGGTGGAGGGCGAGTCGCGCGTGAGCGAGTCGCTCATCACGGGCGAGTCGAAGCTCGTGCGCAAGCGCGTGGGCGACGCCGTGATCGGCGGCACGATCAACGGCGCCGGCGCGCTGCGGTTCCGCGTGACGAGCTGCGGCGCGGACACGAAGCTCGCGCAGATCGTGGCGTTCATCAAGGACGCCCAGGGCTCGCGCGCGCCGATCCAGCGGTACGCGGACTACGCCGCGGCGCGCTTCGTGCCCGTCATCATGGGCGTCGCGCTGGCGACGTTCGCGAGCTGGCTCGCGTGCGGGCTCTTCCTCGGCGTCGAGCGGATGCCCGCGATGTTCCAGCACAGCGAGGGCTCGCTGTTCTTCATGTGCCTGCGCCTCGGCATCGCCGTGGTCGTCGTGGCCTGCCCCTGCGCGCTGGGCCTGGCGACGCCCACGGCCGTCATGGTCGGCACCGGCGTCGGCGCGGAGCACGGCATCCTGGTGAAGGGCGGCGGCGTCTTCGAGGTCGGCGCGCGCGCTCGCGTCGTGCTGTTCGACAAGACGGGGACGCTGACCACCGGCAAGATGTCGGTCGTGCGCACGACCGTGCCCAGCGAGCTCTGGCCGAGCCTGCGCGCCTTGGAGGCGGCGAGCGAGCACCCCGTGGGCCGCGCAATCGCGACCTACGTGCACGACGAGGAGTTCAGCGTCCCGAAGGGCGACGCGGCGCCGCGCGTCGAGCCGGGCACGCTGAAGGTGCTGCCCGGCGAAGGCATCGAAGGCCGTATTGGGGGAGACACCCTGTTTATCGGCCGGCGCCGGCGCAGCAGCCAAGATACCAATACCAACTACAAAAACACTAATAAGGGCAGCACGGACTCGTCGTCGCCGTTGGCCTCGCCGTTGGCCTCGCCGTTGGCCTCGCCGCCACCCTTGGGCGCTCCAGCAGCTGTGCGGCCGAGCGTGAGCGCGGGCGCCCCGACTATTGGCGGAGACACGCAAGTGACGGTGAACGGCCGCGAAGTAGGAACAATAGCGCTCCAGGACGCGCTGCGCTCGGACGCTATCGACGTTTTTGACCAGCTGCGCGAGCAAGGCATGACGGTGGGCATTGTGTCCGGCGACAGCGCGGAGGCCGTCGAGGCCGTGGCCGGCGCGCTCGACGTGGTGCCCGAGCATGTGCACAGCCTGCAGCGGCCCGAGGACAAGGTGGCTGTGATCGAGGAGCTGCGCGCTGCGGGCCACGAGGTCGTGTTTGTGGGCGACGGGATCAACGACACGCCCGCGCTCGTGTCTGCGTCGGTCGGGATCAGCCTCGAGGGCGCGTCGCACGTCGCCGTCGAGTCCGCGGACATCGTGCTGACGCAGGCGTCGCCGATCGCGGCCGTGCCCGCGGCGCTCGACCTGTGCCGCGCGACGATGCGGCGCATCAAGATGAACCTGTTTGCGAGCGTCATCTACAACGCGCTGATGGTGCCCTTTGCGATGGGGCTGCTGCTGCCGTGGGGCCTGATGCTGTCGCCCATGATGGCGAGCGCGGCCATGGCGTGCAGCTCGGTGTCCGTCGTCGTGTCGAGCCTGCTGCTCATGCGCTGGCGGGCGCAGCCGCTCGTCGGCGAGCCTGCGCCCGCTGGCGGGCGCATCGCGCGCCTGCTCGCGCGCGCGCGCGCGTGGCTGCCGATGCGCGGGCGCGCGCGCGGCTACGCGCCGGTGTGAGCGCCCAGCGAGCTCCGTGGCGCAACGTGAGACACGACGTGAGACATGACGTGCAGTGCCTCGTGCATTGCCGCGTATAATGCAGCGCGCAATGCAGCCCGCGACGCAGCGTGCAATGCAGGTGCGCCTCAGCGCGCGCAACGCAGGTGCGACTCAGCGCGCAACGCAGCGCGCAACGCAGTGCGCAACGCAACGTGAAACGGGCAACGTAAACGAAGCCTCACTCTCGCGCTTCGTGCACTCGTATCGACAAGACTGCGTCCATTGCGCCCGCACCGAGTGCGCTACTCCATTTTATCCCATGTAGACTTTGGCGCCTCTTCGGGATGAGGCGTGCGTCCCGCGCTGGCCGCTCCCGGCATGCCGACGAAGGTCAACGCGCCGGCCACCGCTGCCACGCGCGCCGCCGGCCGAACGAAAAAATTACGATCTAGATACTAGACATAACGATTAATAACTGTTTGGGGTCTTTTTTTATTGCTGCTTGGGGGGGCAGCAAAGGCCGTGCATGCGCGCGCCCCCGCGCGCGGGTCTGCACCTCCGCAATTTCCCTGGTTCCCCTCCAGTCGGTCCGGAGGGCGACGGACGTGCATGCGCAGAACCGTTAGGCGTTGGGGTTAGTGTTCGTTCTTCTCCACGAAGGGAGGCCCGATCCTCGTCCGGGCGCGCTGCAGGCCAGGCACGGGCAGGCGCAGGCCGCGGAAGCGTCACATGGGCGAAGCGGTCTGGCGCGAGGCATGCTGAGCCGTGGCTAGGGCGCCCCGGAAAACAAGGGCAGGTCCTCGTCTGGGAGTTTGGGGGAAAGGCGGCCGCACGGTCCGCCCCAAAACCCACAGCCATTTAGGGGCAACCCTGCCTCGGGCAAGCCGGGCGAGTAGCGCTGAGACATGCAGCAGAGTTGACGTTCCGCGCAACAGAGATCAGCTCAATCCAGCACCTCAGAACTCACTTCTGCGCGCCAGATACCCCGCCGCACCGAGCGCGCCGCCTTCCTCGAACCTGCCACTCCCGCGGGCTCGACTTGAACACTGCTGTCTTCGCGCAACGGCGTTTACGCGCGGCCCCTCCTGCCACGGACCGGCGAGCAGGAACCTGCGTAGAAGCAGCAGCAGCTCTGCATACTCTGCACGCTCTGGACTCCCTGGGACGCTTTAGACGCTCTAGACGCTCTAGACGCTCTGGACGCTCTACAAGGTTAGCACGGTCTGCAAGGTTTGCGAGGTCTGCGAGCTTTAGACGCTCTGCGAACTCTGCGAACACTGCGAGCACTGCAGGCTCCGCAGCTTTAGACCCGGGCTCTGCGGGCTCTACGCGCTTTTCGCGCCCCGCGGCCCCCCTCACTCCTTCTTTTTGCCCTTTCGCCAGAGCCGTGTACGCGACGCAGTACACGACGCGCGCGGCTAGCCAACCCGTGCGCGGCGCTGTCAAAGCCACGAGCAAGGCGCACACTGCGAGCCCGCCGCCACGGCGCGCCCCAATGAAGCCCGTCTCGTGCTCGCGGCTGCAGGCGAAGCGCTTCTTCGCGGCCCTCTGCTACACGAACCAGAACATCGACCTCTTCGAGCGGCAGCTCGTCGAGCTGCCCGAGCGCGACTGGGCGACCGTGCTGCTCGCGAGCATCATCATTGACAACAGCGGCATTGCGCAGGCGCGCGAGACGCTGCTGCGGCTCGTCGTGCATCCCAAGGCCGAGAAGGCCTCGGACGAGTTCTGGATGGAGGTGCCGAACCAGTACATTCTGCAGAACCGCGCGTGGCTGCACCCCGTCATCCGCGCGTGCGACCCCGAGAAGACGACGTTCACCGAGGACGACTACGGCGCGCGCCTGCTCGACAACCTCAGCGACAAGCTGAGCATCCGCCTGCGCTCGCAGAACGGCGTCGTCTCCGTCGAGCTCACGCACTCGCTCGCCGTCATGGCGCTGCTGCTTTCGCGGCCCGAGATCACGGGCGCGAGCCGCTACGAGGTCGACACCGTGCTGCGCGCCGCGCTCACCGAGTCCGTCTTCCTCGCGCTGCGCACGCAGGCCATGCTCAACTACGGGCCGGGCGCCGCCGCGGCGCTCGAGGACCGCGAGGAGCTCTCGCGGGGGCTCATCTTCCTCGTGGTCATGACCCTGCTCTTCGCGGCCACGGGCCTCTTCTTCGGCTACTACTGCGCGGCCGACCACGCGCTCGCGAGCCTCGCCGAACCCTCCTAGCGCGCGCGCCGGGGCAGCAGCAGCCCTGCTTCCACGCGCACTCCTCCGAAACGGCCCTGCCTCCACCTGCCGGCCCTAGCCCGGCCCTCTCTACCCCTCCCCAGCTCCGTTAAACCGCCAGGAGCGTGGGAGTAAACACCTATACACAACCCACACGCGCGAGCGCGCGAGCGACCGCGCGTTACTGTGCGCACGCTCAGGTAGAGGCGGGGCTGCGCGCGGTTGTGCACCACCCACCACCCCCCACCTCTTCATGAACATACATTGTAAGCTAGTCTGGCATATACACGAACACACGAATGTAAGCCTAATTTCGCACGCGCCCGCCGGCGCGGCCTCTTCAACCACGGTCCTTCCTCTCCCACCCCAGCCTACCCTCTCTCCGCGGTAATGGAACTCAGCGCGCGGGAGGTCGTCGGCTTGCCGGGCGTGGGCCCGCGCGCGCTCGCCGTAGTGCCGTGGCGCGGCGCCACAGCCTATGTCGCGTGCGCGGGGACCGGCGCGTTTCTCGCGCGCGCCGCGCCGTCGCCGGACGCCCGCGACGACCAGCTCATCTATTTCTGGCCGCCCTCGGCCGTGCACGCGCTTTCCGCCCACGCCGCGTCGCCCTCGCCGACCTCGTCTCCAGTCATTGGCAGCAGCAGCCCGCGAGCCGCCGGCACAAGCGCGTTCGAGCCAGCGGGCAGCAGCAGCGACGCTGCCAGCATCTGCAGCGTTAGTAGCGTTAGCAGCGTTGGCGGGGGCAGCGTTGGCGGGGGAAGCGTTGGCGGCAGCGGCAGCAGCGGCAGCAACGGCAGTAGCGGCAACTCGGGCCGGTCGCGCGTCGCGCGCGTGAACAGAGCCGCCTGCGTAGACGCCGCGGCGGGCTTCGTGGCCGTGGGCGAGCACGGCGGGCAGATGCCGCGGCTGCTGCTGTTCGACCTGGCGTCCGGCGCGCGGCTCGACTTCGTGCGCGACCAGCACCAGTTCGGCGTACACATCGTGCGCTTCGCGCCGTCCGGGCGCTGGCTCGCGTCGCTCGGCACGCCGCAGGACGGCTTCCTCTACATCTGGAGCGTCGCCGGCGGCCGCCTCGTGCTGCGCGCGTCGAACCGCTGCATCTCCGAGGTCTGCGACCTGCGCTGGATCAACGACGAGCAGCTGCTCACCGTCGGCCTCCGCCACGTGAAGCTCTGGCACCTCGACGGCGACTCCGCCATCTTCGCGGGGCGCAACGTCGTGCTCGGGCCGCTCGCGGACCAGCAGTTCGAGTGCGCGCTGCCCGTTGCCACCTCGGGCGGCGCCACGTCCTTCCTCGTGGGCACCGCCGCGGGCGGCATCTACAAGATGCCCGAAAACCTTTGCCTCAAGGCGCCGCCCGCTCCCGGCGCGGCGTGCCGACCCATCCGCGCCATGGCGCTCGCGGACCGCCGGCGGGGCGCGGACGCGTCCGCGGCCCGCGCGCCCGCGCTCGTCGTGGGTACGGCGGGCTCGGTCACGGAGTACGCGTTCGACCCCGAACGGCTCACGCTCGGGGAGGAGGTGCGCGTGCACGCCTTTGGGGCCGCTGCGCTGCTCGCACTGGGCTCTGACGTGCTGGTGGCGCGCGCGACGAAGAAGTTCAATTACGTGCAGCTCCTCCCAGACGGCGCGCCGGAGGACCGCCCTCAGTGCGCGGAGGCCCAGTGCGCGGAGCCACAGTACTCTGAGGAGCCCAGCCGCGAGTCCAAATTCCTTATGAAACGCGGCATCAAGCTGCGCGCGTGCCTACAATGCGGTGTTAACGACAAGGATGGCGGCGGCGGCGGCAGCGGCGGCGAGGGCGGTGCGAGCGACGCGGCGGTCCTGGCGTGGAACGGCTCGCGCGAGATCCTCGCGTGGCCCGCGACGCTGCACGACACGCACGTCACTGACGTCACGGTGGCCGATGGAAGCGCCGCCGAGCCCATCATCGGCACCCTCAGCGGCGACCTCCGCCTGCACACGCAGACGCTCCGCGCCCACAGCGGGCCCATCACGGACGTGCATATGGTCCGCGGCGCCGGCGACGGCTCGGCCTGGGCGCTGAGCGCCGGGCGCGACCGCACCGTCCAGCTGTGGGCGCGGCCGTCGCCGGAGACGCCGTGGTCGCTGAAACAGACCCTCATGTTCTCGACGCCCGTTCTCAAAGCGCGGCTGGCCGTGCGCCTCGCCCGCAACCCCACGGCAGCGGACGGCAGCGACGCGCGCGAGCTGCAGCTCGCGCTGGTCTGCTGCGGCGCCAACAAGACGGTCTACGTATACAAAACGAGCCAGCGCCCCGATGCTGGCGCAGACGCCCCGCTGTTCAGCGCGGCGCCGCGCAGCTTTGTGCTGAAGGGCATGCCCCTGGACATCGGCAGCGTCGAGGATCTCGTGGCGCTGTCGTCGAACGACCGGCTCGTTACGCTGGTCGACGCGTGGGCGGACGCCAAGTCCGAGCGCGCGTGGCGGCCGCTCGACTCGAACGGCGACGCCGTGAACCTGAGCCACATCCAGCCAGCCCGGCTGGGGGGCGGTCTCGTGCTCTTCGGCGCCGCGAGCAACAAGTCCGTGCTGCTGCACACGCTGACGCAGGGCGACCTGCTCGCGTGCCAGTGGGGCCACGCCGAGCCCATCTCCGGCCTGGCGTGGACGGGCCGGCAGCTGATCACGGCCAGTGATGTCGTCATGGTCAGCGAGCTCGTGAATGCAGTGCAGGGCCCCTTGACGGGGCCCGTGACGGGGCCCTTGACGGGTTCGAACCCTTTCACGGGGACGGGGACGGCGTCGCAGCAAGCGCTTCACAATTCGCAGCCCCTGGCGCTCGCGACGGGGCCAGCCGAGCAGGTCGTAGCACCGTCAGCCAGCGGTCTGCCGCGGCTGGACCTGCCGAAGGGCGGGGACAGCGCGGCACGCGCCTCGCCGCCGCTGCGGAAGGTATATAGCGCGCCCGGCTCCGCGCGGTCGCGCAGCGTCAGCCCAGCGCGCTCCGGCATGGCGCCGGCGGCGCAGCGGCCGACCCCACGCAGCCCGAGCCCGCCGCCCCGCGCGCACACGCGCAGCCCGTCGCTCGAGCGAGGCAGACCGCTCAGCAGCGCCGCTGCGGCGCCGCGGTCCCTCAAGCTCGCCGATCGGCCGTCTCCTCGCCTCGCTCACGATGCGCCGCCGCGCGCAGCGACGGCGCAGCACCAGCTCGTTGCCGCGCTCAACGAGTTTCTCAGCCAGCCATTGCCGCCCGCGCAGGACGCGCAGGACGCACAGGACGTCCCGGCTCTGCGTGCGCTGCTTTCGTCGGCGCTGGGCCGGCTCGATGGCGACGCGCGCGTCCGCCAACCCGCGGACCAGCTGGCGGACCAACTTGCCAGCCAGGTCGCCGACCGGATTGCGAATGGGATTATGGACAGCGTTGCCGAGCGGGCCGCCGAGCGGGCTGCTGAGCGTGTCGCTGAGAAGCTGGCGGGGCTGCTTGCATCCACTAGCCTTGACGCGGCGCCCTCTGGCGGCGCTGGCAGTGCTGCTGGAAAATCGACCAGCAAGGGCGGCACAGACTAAAGAAAATTTTGCACATAACAATTTTGATACCTATAATTTAATACGCCACGCGGCTGCGACAGCAGTCTGTACATGGTCGCGCAAAATCCTGCCTCTAGCTCGCCAATAGGAACGTGTATGCTCTTGAAAACGGCGCCAAGCGCAGAGACGAGTTCTGCTCGGAGCACCCGACACTAGCCGGCTGAAACAGTGGTCAGCCGGCGGCAAGCGCGCGTGTCGCTCCGTTCCGCACGCTGCTCCGGGCGCGTCCGTAAAAACCGTTGGCGCCTAATCTTGCCCTATGAACACGCGCGCGCGCATGCACGCACGTACATATATAGCGTACCCTACTACCCCACACGCCGGCCGGTGGGCATATAGTCATCGTGGAAAACCGCCTGGTCTCCTCATGCTTGCGTCGAGAACACACTGGCGCGCGTTCAGCGCGGCGCCGCGGCGCCTGGCGAAGCCGAAGTTCGACTGGCAGGACGGGCTGCGGCTGGACACGCTGCTGACCGAGGACGAGCGCGCGATCTCCGCGACGGCGCACGACTTCTCACAGGCGGTGCTGCAGCCGCGCGTCGTCGAGGGCTACCGGACCGAGCACTTCCCGCGCGAGCTGATGCGCGAGTTCGGGCAGGTCGGGCTGCTGGGCGCGACGGTCAAGGGCTACGGGTGCGCCGGCGTGGGCACGCCGTCGTACGGGCTGATCGCGCGCGCCGTGGAGCGCGTCGACTCCGGCTACCGCTCGGCGCTGAGCGTGCAGTCGTCGCTGGTCATGCTGCCGATCGACGAGTTCGGCAGCGCGGAGCTGAAGGAGAAGTACCTGCCGCGGTTGGCGACGGGCGAGCTCGTGGGCTGCTTCGGGCTCACGGAGCCGAACCACGGGTCGGACCCGGCCTCGATGGAGACGGTGGCGCGCCCGCACCCGACGAAGCGCGACACGTACGTGCTGAACGGCTCGAAGACGTGGATCACGAACGCGCCCATCGCGGACCTGCTGGTCGTGTGGGCGAAGCTCGACGGGAAGGTGCGCGGGTTCGTCGTGGACCGCGCCGAGACGCGCCACGGCACGATCTCGACGCCGCAGATCAAGCACAAGATCGCACTGCGCGCGAGCACGACCGGACAGATCGCGCTCGAGGACGTCGAGGTGCCCGCGGCGCACCTGCTCGCGAGCGAGGGCCTGAAGGGGCCCTTCACGTGTCTCAACAGCGCGCGCCTGGGCATCGCGTGGGGCACCATGGGCGCGCTCGAGGAGGCGCTTCGCCTCGCGCGCGAGTACTCGCTCGAGCGCCGCCAGTTCGACCGCGCGCTCGGCTCGTTCCAGCTCGTGCAGCACAAGCTCAGCCAGGCGCTCACCGACGCGAACTACGGGCTGCTGGCCGCGCTGCAGGTGAGCCGCCTCAAGGACGCCGGCGCGTGCGCGCCGGAGATGATCAGCATGGTCAAGCGCCAGAACTGCGACCGCGCGCTGCACAACGCGCGCGTGCTCATGGAGGTCTTCGGCGGCAACGCGACCGCTGACGAGTACCACATCGGGCGCATCGCCCAGAACCTGCAGACGGTGCAGACCTACGAGGGCCAGAGCGACATCCACGCGCTCATTCTTGGCCGCGCGCTCACGGGCGAGAACGCCTTCTTCTAGGGAACGCGAGCCCAGTAAGGCCCGCCATTCGGCCGTACCCTCCCGCAGAGCTGTTCAGAGCTGTTTTTAGAAGCGATCGCGGCTCAATTGGGCCATACTTAAGTACATAGTTGTAAAGAGCAGTGTCGCTGGCGGTTTTAAAGTATTACATTTGCGTGCCATAAGGCCAAGCCGTTTGTACGCGGGCGATCGCCGGCACTAGACCAGACGGGATCAGGCGCATATGAACGCACTCGATTATATGCAAAACACCCCTGTTTTGTTTGCGCGCCGCTATATGCTCGAACTGTCTCGCGCATCTCCAACACAGCCACAGCCGGGCGCGCGCGCGCGCCTGAGAGAGGGCATGATTTTTAAGCGTGGGGCGGAGGCTCACCCCACACATATATACCCATCCTCGATTCTGCGTGGAGAATGCCCGGTCTGGGACTCAGCCTGCGTGTAGCCCCCTGCGTGGGGCTGGCCGGGCTTGGCCGGCCGCTGGGCGTGGCGCGGTTTGCCACCGAACGCGGGCCGGCAGGGCCGTCTCCGGACGAGGAAAAGCGCCTGCCGGCGTGGGCAAGGCCGCTGTCGTGCCAGCCGCCGCCGCCGCCGCCCCTGGCACCACCGCGCCCGCCGAAGCCGCCTCGGCCGCCTCGGCCGCCGCCACGGGAACCGCCTCTTCCGCCTCTATCAAATGCCATACTTCTCTTGCTTTGAGTCTGGCGAAGCGTGATAGATCCGGAGGGTTTTTGCTGTAAAATTATTTCCAGTTTTTTCAGACGGCACGTGACTTCGTCTACCGAGAAAAAGAAAATCCGACGTGTGCTGCTGGCGGTGTGTGTGCCCTTGAAGGCTGTGTGTGGGCACCATCACTAGGCTGTGTCGTCCCAGCGCGGGGGGCCCCGTTTTCGACTAGTAAGAATCAAACTCGGCCGCGTAGTCAAACATGCCTCGGCGCTGCGTCAGTCATCAGACCACCAATTGATAACAGTTGTCACATTAGAGTGTGCCTATTCGGTCGAAAATATTTGGTTTCGCTAGTGGACAGCTAATGCTACTCTGGCTTCAAGGGGTTCAGTCGCGTGAGCATAAGGCAAACAGGGCGCACTTTATGCAAAATTTAGACAGGTCTCTATACTTATTACTTTGAGTATTCGCTACTCGAAAAATTTTGTACACTGCTTCCTTACCTTTAAACCTTTACACACATTTGACGGCCCACGCTCGCGCTCTTTGCCACATGTAGAGAAATGCGCTGAGATGTGCGTGTGCGTGCGTAGGACGAGGGGCTGTGTGGCTGCTGCTCTTATGTGCAGGGGCGGCGTGCAAGGGCGGCGGCAGTGGGTCTGCGCGGTAGTGGGTCTAGGCGTTTAAAGTGTCTGCCTGTCTGCTCGCCGGCATGCGCCCAGCCCTCTCCACATTCGCCCTTGAAAGCTTTGACCCCGCGTCCAGGCGACCGCTTTAGTAGGGCTCAGGCTCATGACTAAGTGATAAATTTTCACCCACGCTCCCTCTTGCCCTTTGCTAAGGTGGGACAAAGCGTAACGCAGTGGCTCGAAAAGGGGTGCTTCAGCGCCTTAGTGTTTGTACACACGTGACCGACTCACGAATCTTTCGGCGTGCATCATCACGCCCTGCAACTTTCTGCTAGACCACGGCTCACGAGAGAACCTCGACACAGGACATGACTCGCTACAGCAAGACTCCGGTGAACCCGGCCACGGTCGCGTCCTCGCGCGGCTCCCACCTCCGTGTGAGCTACAAGAACACCCAGGCCACCGCCCAGGCGATTGCCGGTCAGAAGCTCGAGACGGCGCTCAAGTACCTCGAGGCCGTCACCGAGAAGAAGCGTGCCATTCCCTTCCGCAAGCACCACGGCGATGTCGGCCGCACGGCGCAGGGCAAAGAGTTCGGCGTCACCCAGGCCCGCTGGCCCGTGAAGTCCATCGAGTTCATCACCGATCTGCTCGAGAACGCGCGCGCGAACGCCGATGCCAAGGGCCTCAACACTGAGAACCTCGTCATCTCGCACATCCAGGTGAACCACGCCCCTCCCCGCCGGCGCCGTACGTACCGCGCCTTCGGCCGCATCAACCGCTTCAACTCTCAGCCCTGCCACATCGAGATCCAGCTCAGCGAGCCCGCTGAGGAGATCGCCAAGGCTTCGGACAAGAAGTCTCAGAACCTCAGCTCTCGCCAGGTCGGTCGCCTTCTCCGAGAGAAGCGCCTCCGTGCTTAGACTAAAAAGGACCGCATCTCCTTAAATAATTTTATTCGTTTTTTTCCTACCATGTGTCGTATGAAAAAACAAACTCGGAAAATCAATTAAAAGAAGAAAAAAAAACCGAGAAAATAAGTTATTACTACCTTTACTCTGCGAAAGTCGGTCTGGCCGCTGCTGCCGCCAGGCAGCGGTGCCAGTCCGGGCTGGCAAGCTGCCTTCGGCGTAGGCCCGAGCAATACGGATGATGTGTGGGTCGTCTTCGACGGAGGACGGGGCAAAGGCCAGAGGTCACCGCCCATTGATCAAAGAGCCACGCCGAGGAGGGCCACGACGTGTAAGAACACAGTGTATATTGCTACGCCGTATCTGAAGCGTGCGTCGACAAGTCCCCGCGCCGCAAGCCGGATCATCGCGGCGTTCGCTGCAGAGAGACCCATGGTGCGCCGCTCAAGGTCCAGGTCCTTGAGTTCCTGCTCCGGAAGCGTCTCGTAGAGCGATTTGAGGGGCAGAGGCGCGGGTGCCTCACCCGCGGCCGTGTTAGGAACCAGCGCCTGCAACTGGCGAACACGCTCATATAGCGTGTGGCTCTCGCGCTTCAGTTTCGTTAGCTCTCTACGCGTCTGCTCGAGTGCAGTTTCCGCGGCGGTGCTTCGCTCTTCGAGCTCCTGCATGCGCTTCTTGTACCGATCGCGCTGCTGCATTATGATTTTGGAAACGGCCGCCCCACCGCTGCTGGAGCTGCCCATGGCGCTACCTATGGCACTCCCGGGAGCGGCACGAGGCACAGCCGTCCAGCCGCTGATCGTCGAAAATGTGTCTGAGGGCTGCATTGACCCCAGATCCTCCTCCAGCTTCGCCGCCAAGCTGCGAAGTCGCGCTGTCTCGTCCGCCAAAGTCTGCGTCTTCTCCTTCAATTCAGCGTTCTCCCGCTCGAGCTGCTTCATGGTGCGCCTTCTTAACGTCGTGTCCTTATCTTCGACTAGCATTGCGTCTTCTTCGAGTGGCGACTCGGACCCAACTGCTAAGACTTCCGCAGAGAGGTCGCGCGCTCGGAGGCTGGCAAGCTCCTCTCTGATAGACTCGTAGTCTTGCTGACTGGCGAGTTTGGCCAGCGTTTCGCGCAGCTTGGATTTTTGCTTCTGGGCCGCTGCCGTCTCTTCTCTGAGTTTTGTTTCCGTACTAGCCAGCTTCGACTGGGATATGAGCAGGTCGGCTTCGAGCTCGTTGACGCGCTCCGATAGCTTGGCGCTCCTATCACGAGCACCAGCACCTTGGCCGGCACGTTCGCCCCCAGTGTGTTTATTGGTCGAAGACTCGCCTTGCTGGCCTCCCCTAGTTCCAGTATTTTCTCCGCTGCTAGAAAGAGTGGCATCTTTCAGCTGTCTCTCAAGCTGAACTACGCGCAAGGTCTGGCGCTCCAGCTCACGCGCTAAAGTCGAGTCTTTGTCAGAGTTGCTGGACGATCTGGATGCTTCCGCGACCTCACTTTTCAATTGCTCGATCTCCTGTTGTTTGGCGCGCAGAAGTGCCTCAGGATCGGGAAGGAGTGCCATAGACTTGTAAACGTTCATGAAGCAGGATTCCGCGTACTTGCAGCGCGTCGTAAGCGAGTCTATCTCTGACTGATATCCCTTGAGTAGGCCTCTCACCTCTCCAAGCTTCTCCTCATCCGTAAGTTTTCGGAATGCTTTGGTCTTTGCCGAAAGTTCCTTGCGACTGGCCGCGCCCTCCTCTTGTGAGAGGCTGATCTTCGAGCTCTGCTCATCGAGCACCTGCTGTAAGACCGAGAAGTTAAAGTCTTTCCAGTTGTCCTCCGTGGCAAGGCTAGCTGCCGACATTGCTTCAGGCGTCTTGCTGGCTGGATTCGAACTTCAACTTTGACAACTAGCTAACGCGTGAACACCTTGGCTGCGGACGATGACCGACGGCTGAGGCCGCAGCTGACTAACAATGGCGGAGATGTTCGCTCTCCATGAGTCCTAGTGGTGCTGCAGTATCTCTTTGGAAGGTATAGCGCTAATCAACCATTTGCTCAGGGCGCCACGCCACGAGCCATTCGTGCTCGCCGCGCCGGATGGAGCTCTGCTCGGCGGAGTAGCACAAGGGAAGATATTACTCACGCGTCGAAAAGGTGGGGGGAGAAACTGAGCCGATCGCATTTAGAAGCCAGGTGGGTGAGGTTAAGGGTTATACGCAGGAACAGATTCTTCAAGGTAGAGGCAATGCGGCCACTCCCAAGCTAACTGCAACAGCGTCCTTGCACGGTGGTTTTTCTTGAGAATTCACATGCACGAGCACTGAGTTCCACGATGGACATACGATGGTGGATCCTGTCCTCGACTTCAGAGTCCAGTTGCTCACCGAAAACATAGGTGCAGGGTTGTAAAGAGAGTCGTTGACCATGAATACGTTGTGCTCGTTGAGCTTAACAGTGGCCAAAGGCTCGGGCGTCAGCAAAAGATTGTAGTCTTCCAAGTAAATTCCCTGGAATATATACCCTGGTGTGTTTGGCTTCTGCACTCCGAGCGTGCCATCGCTGTTAATTACGACAGTATTTCCATCGATACCTTTTCTTTTGGCCCGAGCAACAAGGCCGAAAACGTCACCAAGCTCTAGTGTCTCTGGTGTTTGTGGATCGACTGGAGCTAGTGCGGGCACAACGACCAGATCGTTGTCTTTGCTGGTGGTAGCGCTCGACATCAAGGGATCTTGACCTGCTTGGTCTTCAAATTGCTGTGGTCTCACAAGCTTGTCGAGCTTGTGAGCTTGCTTACCTACCGGAGCAGGCTGAAAATCTTGCTTCGCACTAATTGGCATCACAAGATCCTCGGCGCCGGCATCTAGCTGCGTTGCATGGGCGAAGCCTGAGCGCAAGGTAATGAAGCTTATAGCACATAGCAGTAGCCGCTCAATCATAGCCAACGAAACGCACGGATCACAAATTCTGAGACGGGTGTACACAGCGCTAAATATGTAAATGATCACTTTAGAATAAGGTCTATTGACGGCCACGTTAAGCTTCGTGGGCAGTTGTATGTCACTAGGTAATTATTGGCAGTGTAGCAAGTGAGGTCCTTAAGGACACGTCATGTAATGCTACCTACTGACCCGAACTCTTGTAACGATTTCGCTTGTAACTAGCCCACTTTTGAAGGACTAACTACCTTTTAACATCAGCTCATATATTTGCTGAGTTGCCGTGAGCGCGTATATCAGGCTCAAAACACAGTAAACTTGTCAACAGCGTACTCCTCTCAGTTTCCTGAATCTCGTTTTGCGCCACCTTGCACAGATCAGGATTTGCTTTAGGTAGGGTGTTCTTACTTTATAAACTATCTAACGGGCCTAACGGGCAGAAATCTACATTCATTTAAAATGTCGAGAAAGGAAGGAGTGAAGTGCGTGGCTGCCATGAAATCTCGAGCTCTGTGCTAATATGACCAACCCGCGGCCTCACTGATGCGCAGGGCTAGTGCGCACCGCAGCTAGCTCCGGGTCAACAAAGGTTCCAGTGGGAAGCTGGATGTTTTTGGTCGGTTTAGCTGCGTCCACTGCGCTTGTGGGCGCGGCATAGTATTCAGGGCTTTGTTGGGCACCAGCCGGGTACTGATGATACTGGTATCCTTGGGCCTGTGGCTGCTGGTATTGGTACCCATTAGCTTGGTTCTGTGGATAATAGTAACCTTGTGGCTGGGGAGGATAGTAGTTTCCTTGAGGCTGTCCGTAGTACTGAGGGTGGGAGCCACCATAATAGGCCTGGTATCCGTTGGCCGGATATTCGTTGTATTGAGGATGTCCGTAAAATGCGTAGGCGCCGGTCGTCAACGCGAGAAGACTAAGTGAAAAACCCATACGGAATAATTGTATGGATGGCAGAAAGCGGACTTTGCAGCTTATATCGGCATTTAGCGACCTGATCCAGTTGATTTTAAAATGAATCTTTAGATTAAAAACTGTAATTGTGCTAATATATCCCACGGGGCTGAGAGGGCTTGGTCGCCAAGATCAACGTGAGCATAGCGGTAGCAATTTCCTTACCGAAGCCAAGCACTCCAGAGAGGGTGCGGCGAGGGCCATAATTGACTGTACGGTCAACAACAGATGTTAAAGAAAAGTAAAATTGCATCATTTACATAGCACATGCGCGAGGACAGGTCTATCGAGCGACACGCAGCATGATTTCATTTTGATGAGTGATCCGAGCCTCTAGACCAGCTTCTCCAGTGTCGACTTGCCATCCTTCGTGTAAAGCCACGCGTTGTAGTCCTGAGCCCAGTTCCACAAATAAAGGTAAGTGCCAACAGGCACCACAACGAAAAGGAACTGGCCCTTCACGCGGCGGAATGTATTAAAGACCGCGTTGTACGCAGCACCCCTGAACGGGTTCTGAGCGTTCGGCGCGAGGCCGTAGCGAACAGTGTACTTCTGCTTGGGGGGCACCCACCAGCCACCGTGACCCATTTTTGCTCGGTATAAGGTTGTGTAGTTCAAGAGGAACCTAGAGAAATGTGATATTAGTTGCGTGCACGCCTACTGGCGGAGGATTTCAATATTTGTAATCAACCCTAACCATAGATGGCGAGCGAGCTTGGCAGGCCGAGTTTGGCAGTCGGAGCTTGATCGCGCGTGGTGGTCTGAGCTTCGTAGCTCGATGAGTCGAGGACTGCTCTGCTCTCTTCGTTAAAGTGGCTAACTCCATTCATCAATTTTCTTAAAAGCAGGTTCCTCAAACCAGGAATTTAGTAGACCTTAGAAGTACAAATAGATCGGAACTCTTTTTAACATCAAAACGTTATATGGCATAGGTTGCGTGCAGCTGTTGTTGGAAGGCCGCTGGCAAGCTATTCATGATGCCTGTGAACTCGGGGAGGAGCTGCTTGTATCCTTCGAGCATCTTACTGACTTGTTGCTTCAGTGTAGAACTGGCAGAAAAGTACGCAGCAAGAACCTTTAGTAGCTGCTGAATGTTCTCCGTATTAAGTCCTTCTGGGTTTATCACAATTGCTTTGAACATGCCCTGAAGAGCGGTGTCCTTTTCGAGTGTCGCCTCAACATCCATTATCGCATCCAGCCATTTTGCTATGAACATTTGGAGGTGCGGCGCGAGCAGGTGCGGCAGTCCTAGGCCGAGGCGGCCTATCGCCGTAGCAGCATTGGACAACAAGCTGGGGCTTGGTGTCATTGGGGAGCACAGCACTGTTCCCAATCGCTGGAGTATGTCGTTGAACCAAGGCTCTAACGAGAATTTCTCGTAGTGCATGGCTATTTCCGCAACGGCCCACATAGAGTTATCACCCACGGGCTCGTAATACATATCCTCCTCGATCTGGGTTGTGTCAATCAACGCTACGGTTTCAGGGACTATCTTCGGGAGGAAAGGGAGAAGCTGCGACTCAAAGCTGTAAACGGCGAGATCTCCAATGAGAGCGAGTGCAGACTGCTTGATCAACAAGCTTTCAACACCTAAACACATCAAACACATTTCTCCAATTGTGGTGCTCGTGCTCTGTTCCTGCGCGGCAAACAAGGGGGCCATTCCAGACTCTTGAAGAGCCTGCACCAAGCCATCGATCATGTCCAATGCGCACACGACAATCATGGGTTCCGGCACATCAACACTTACTGGATCAAGCTCAGCTCTCTCCATGAGGACGAGGCTCTCTCTCACCAAAAGTATGCTCCTTTCAAATAGGGGCGGCGCAAACTGAGCGAACGAGGGTCCCATTGCCACCGCAAAGTAACTCAGACATTCTAGTAACGCCAGCAGCTCATGGTCGTCATTAGCCACTGAGTTCCATCTTTCGATCATTGGCTCCATAACAGAGTCTACAATACTAGGCTGAGAACTTATTGCTTGCTTCAGAGAATTCACAACGGTCTCAATGCACTCGTATAGCGCTAGCAGATTGTTTTTTTGGTACTTTGTGAAACACATTCGGAGATGCTGAAACAGATCACCCGCGTAGGGGTCTAACTCGGATCCAGCGAACTCCGCTAGGGTCGATAGGGCCGCACACGCAGCAGCTTGTACCCTTTTGTTGACATCGAGCGTACAACGTAGTATTCCCGAGAGTACATCCCAGTTGACGTGCTGCTCCTCAGCGTATCGGCTCAAGGACCAACACGAAATCTCGCGAATGGCTGCATGTTCGTTCCCTAGCAGGTCTACCAGAAAGGGTACCAGCTCTGGAACAAACGATGATTCTCCAACGGCCAAAACGCCGGGAGCGATAGCACCAAATGCTAGAACAGCTGACTCGCGAGTGGGCCAGTTTTGAGAGGGGTTGATTCTTTGCAATAACAATGGCAGGCCAACTTCGAGCACGCTGTGGGGAATTTTCTGCGACAGCTGATCGAGGGTTGCTGCGCTACACTTGCGAAGGTTCCACGTCTCTAGCGCTGAATCAAAGTCATCCTCATCCTCATCGTAGTCGCCATCTTCCTCATCTTCCCCTTGTGCGTCTGTCGACTTTTGGTTTTTGAAGCCATGGCCGCGTTTCGTCTTAGGCAAGGTGGGCTTTATATCTTGATCTCTGTCCGCCTGACTGCTGTCATCTTCAGCCACGCTTTCGAGAATGAAGAGATCCTCTTCGCTAAATTCCATCCTTTCTAAGATAGACGGAAGAATAGCCGGCAGTATGGGACCTAGCACTTCCTCGTCTGCTTCACTTTCTGCCAGAGAAAGCAGAAATTCTGCTCCCTCAAGCGCAACCATTTCATCTGGTGACTTCAAGCAGTGAACACTAAATTGAACCACGCCCTGGAGGTGTGGCTCAAGCTTATCGGGCCTCACCGTGAGGAGCTCTCTAAACGCGTGGCAGATGCTTGACAGAGTGTCGGGCGTGGAGTCAGTCTGGGCGAGAGAAAAACATGCGTTCAAAAAGTCATCGATGAATAGGAGAAAAGACTGGGAGCCTTGAGGGACAAATTCCGTTAAGCAAGCGACGGCATAGCTCCTGACTTTTGCATTAGGAGACTCGGTGAACGAAATTAGTTTGGGAACCAGTTGGGCAACGAGATTGTCGTCCTGAGCGACTTGTGCAGCCGAGTCTTCGCAAATATTTTTTAAGGCACTCACGGCTCCCTCCTGGATGGCCTCTCCAGGTTGGCTGTGATCAATGGCCGTCACTAGATTAGGGAGAAGCTCAGGCCAAGCCGCCAATCCTATTCGGCCCGTGAGCGTGGTCACAACAATCGAGCTGGCGTTTCTGATAAGCGCGTTGGGGTCTCCAAGGCCTTTGGTGATCATTCCCTGTATGTACTGGACGGTCTCCGGCACTAGATTATTCCAGTCCATCGCCAAAATATTCTTAAGCCAAAGCCCGGCAGTTGCACGGACAGCTTCATTAGCATCCTCGGGGACGTTTGGCGGATGCTCAACGAGCAAGTATACTAGGTATTTTCCGAGGTCCGGCTGCTCGCGTGCCAATTCTAACTGTCTCCGAGCTTCTGAGCGCTGGGCACGGCTCCCTCGCGACCCATCGTTCGATTGCTTGAACAGAAGCGTCAGCGTGCTGAGCGTCGCGGGCGTGGGCGTCCACATGGCTAAAACCTCAAAGCACTGGTTCTTCACCTTGTGAGCTTGTCCTCTCGCCTGAGTAAAATGTTCGAAGACAGTTGAACCCTAGCTGGAACGGTTAAAAAATACTAGCAGTATCCCGTCGATTTTTTTCTACGCCTGAGCGACGAGCGATATAAAGCGGGGCAAATAAGAGAGGGGCGTTAGGGTGTGCGTTCCGTTCGCATAGCAAGAATTTCCTCCACCTTTTGATATTGCGTCTAGGCCTGCCGTGGGTCTGGAGGTCAAGGGGTGTTGCACATCGTGAATTTGTTAGCCATGTCGTGCTGCCAACTGCGATGAGCAAATAGCTAAAATGCGGTAGTTTGATATCGTGAAAGGTTTCTAAGCAACATACATTAAATTAGGATACTAGCTGCTTGGCAGTCTAGATGATTATGTGCGAGTTAGATAATGCAAAAGCTCTTGATTCGAATTCATCATGATGGTCGAAAGACATCACAGCGCCTGCACTGCAATGCGTCCATCAAATCCGTCAAAAGCGGTATCCTGAATATGAACGTGTGTTGGTCCATTCTTTACATCAACCAGACCGGTATCGGACTCGTTAGAAGAAACGGAAGATAGGGAAACAGTGTCCGCAGAAGAATCACTGTCAGAGTCATCAGAGACTGGCGATACGGGTGCCGCGACCTCCAATTCCAGCTTGATGGGCTCGGCCTCCCAGATAGGGTCTGAGAATCTGACGGACTTCTTGCGCGCGATCTTGTTGCCCCTGAGCGCAAGTGGTTCTTGGGAGAGTTTAGTGTTGAGCTGGCGGTTGAGCCGAGCGATACGCTCCCTAGGGAGCTCAACTATCTCTGCAGGAATAAACCCTTCGGCGCCGCTGCCACGAACACGGACGAACCACCAGTACCAGTGCGAGTCTGATACGAGTTCGAACTCATGACTCTCGTTGACAGAAAGCTGTCCCTTCTGGGTGGCCGTGAACTGTCTCGTGGTGTTCAAGTACATGTTGCAATCCTTGTTGAGTTGAAACTGCTTGTTAGGGAAAGAAGCAGCTTCCAGATGGTGTGAGACCGCTGACCGTCGATGCTATGACTGGATGGGACTCAAGGTAGGTCTACAGGTATTCAGCCAACGTATACTGGCCGAATGTGTAAACGTGTCAAGTCGAGGGGGGTCTTGATGAGGCTTTGATGTTTGAAAAGCGAATTTTGCGAGCGACAACGCCGCACTTTATAGTTCTCAACAAGGGAGGCCCCAGCGGCTGAGCTACTAAGCTGCTTTAACCTGACCCTAGCAACCCTTTTACCGCGCGCATCTTCTGCAAGGAACTCCACCGGGCCAGCTGGAGGTCACGGATTAGTTCGACGTTTCCGGTGGGCAACCCCAAACCTCCGAGCTGGGAAAGTTCACAGAAAAACAGAGTGATGGATGGCGACCACGCGCAGTTCAGCATATTCCAGTGTCTTGATTTGAAGCTCACACAAGGGGGTGCTTATCATGAGAGCTTATGCATAGAAAATGCGGGCGGAAGGTGCGCGGCGCGCGTTTGTTGCCGCATGCTACATAATCCACTCAGAAAATACCCTAACATCGTGCAATGTTCCCGCCCACTTTTCTGTGTTCTGGGGCCTCGAAGAGAACACCTGGTATGCGTGGAGTTCCAAATCTACGTTCGAATGATGGAGAAACAACATTCGCGGGGTGGGCAGAGAGCGCGGAGAACATTTTATGACGTTATGTGACTATATTGACTAGTTTTGGAAGTCTCTGGTCCGTACTTGCACGAAACGCGCAGGGTTCTTCGTGTGCGTTCCGCGGAGGATAACCACGTTGCGGTGTGCAGCCGCTTGCGAAAATTCTGGCTCGGGCAAAATATATGAGGGTAAGGAGCTGCATGCAAGGAAGGAGAGTGCGGCTGGAGCTTGATAGCGTCCACTGGGCGGGCCGCCCGTGCGTCTTTCGTGCGTGCGGCTCATGACGTAAGCCACGGCCCATGTTCTCGGGTGAGCGAAGCTCTAACCGTTGACCCTGAGTGGAAGAACTGCGAAGACTAATGTCACATGGTATCGACCAGGGGGGGGCGATGAAACACAGGGGGGGATCGATGAGGCACCGATCCATGACGTCAGCCATAAGCACCGATGGGCCCACAAAAATGTGATTAAAGCTCAGATGGATACAAGTATCCGATACAAACTCAAGCAAAGCATTTTCCCGAGCAGCAAACACGGCCGGACTTCCAGGTAGCAACGAGCATTACCGTCCCTACCCAACACTGAGCCGCTTCTATTATTGGCACAGCGCCGAATTTGAGGGAATTATTTCGAGCCATAGACGCGCGAGGCGGACCAGGTCACGATTACTTAGCATACCTGTTACGGATATATACGTAAGATGCGTACCAAACGAGGGCATGCGTAATAGCTGCAGGAGAGGCGGAAGGGGGTAGCGGACGCGAGTACCACTTACTCGCCCTTCTTCTTCGTGTCCGCCGCAAGGCGCTTCCGCACAAGAGTGTTGTGGTAGACGCCGAGAATGAAAGCAAAGAACGAGAACACCGGAGTCCACGCAAGCTTCGGGATGTAGGCTTGCGCAAACGCAATAAGGAACGGGGAGGTGATCCATTGCGAGCGCAGCACCGGCCCGAGCGACGCCTTGACGCGCTGCTTGATCTCGCGGTACGAGCGCGCTCCCGCCAGAATCGACATCCAGCTGATAAAGAGCACGGACAGGATCGGGTTCACGAACAGATTGATAACGACAATCTGCGCGACGTTGGTTGCCCAACCGCGCTTTGAGCGCTTGAATGCGCGCTGGACGAGGTCAATCAGATAGTGCGACAAGGGCCCGGAGACAAGGAAGCCGTATAGCGCCATTTTCGGCACGCGTTTTCCAATATAGGTGCCTGTTTCTGGGTCCTTCTGGCCAGAGAGAATGGCGGCCAGTATTTCCGAGAGGCCGTTCAGCGTTCCCGACGTGAGCGCCTTGGTCCGCACGGGGTGCTGGATCAGCTCGCTCAAGTAGGACGTCAATAGAGAGCTCATCGTCTTAGTTGTACGCGCTGGGTGGTGAAGGGGAGGGGGGGGTGCGACGAAGTGAAGAGCTGCGACGGTATATAATACCGAAACGTGTTTGTCGCGGCTGGAGGACTGGGCCGAGCGCCCCCGCGATTAGGTATGGGGAAAACCGCCTAACCCCTCCACCCTGGCCGGGCATTGCCGGTGAGCGGGTAAAGACACCCACCCAACGCCCAGGGTGTGGGTCTTCCGCCCGCCCGCGAAACGAAACCCGTCTCGTAACGCGCGCTTTGTGGGGGGTAACGGAAGAGGAATTTCGCGCGGCCGCACGGTTGCGGCGATACCTCCAGCGCGCAAAGCATTTATCTGCATGCTGGCATGCACGATGTGTAGTTCGTCTTATGTATTCACCTACCGAAATAGAGCCAAGCAAAGATCAGACCGGCGCTGGCTGCCTCGTGAACTTTGTGATGCCTCGGAATAGCTTTGAGCGGCATCCGCTAGTCGCGGAGCCTCGAACAGCATAGAGACGCATTAATATCACCAGCAGCTAATCTGACTGCGAGCCTGGGGGCCTCTTGCCACACACCCTCTTTCCCGGTGCAAGGCATAGAGCCAAAGGCGCATCGCGTAGCGCACGAACATTGTTGCGGAGCTACTGTGTTGCACATACGTGTTATCGTGTGAGGGATCGAGCTAGGCTATATACTATCGCTGCCGCGCTGCCTTCAGCTAAGAGCACTCAATTGCGCGTGGCTATCATAAGGGACGCGCCCACACGGCTAGCGAGGCCAAAGGCCGGCGTACTGCAAAGCTTTCCGGTGACCAAGGGCTCGCACATGTTTATACAAGTCATCTCAGACGAAACTCAGCCGAGAGACACGCGGCTTTCCGCCCGCAACATCTATTCACGGCGGGCGTTACGCCGGGTCACGCCCGCGCCCGCTCTCCCACACCCAGCGCGAGACATCACCGAAAACCACCGCGTCGAGCGATACGCGTAGCGAAGGGCGGTTTGCTTACTAACCTTACCCGCGTAGGACATACCCATCGCCGTACCTGACCGTAACGCACGCACGCAGGAGGATAATACTCGCTAGGTCCCCCACCATGGGTCTCGACGACATGTACGACTACGGCCAGGGTGCCGGAGACGTCGGGGGCGACGCCAACGACAAGCTCTCCGCGGCGATGCTGGACGACATCTCCCACGACATGGACGGCGTCGAGGAGCACGACTATCTCGACGACGCGATGTCGGGAAAGCCTGAGGGCAGCGCCGCGCTAGACGACGGCGACCACGAAATGTTCTATGCGGGCATGGCTCTCCCCGGCGGCGAGCTCGAGGAAGGCGCCGGTGTCGCCGACTCCCACGAGGCCCTGGGCGTTCACGACATCGGCGCGCACGAGCTCCAGGGGCTGGGCGACGGCCCAGACAATGCCGCGGGTGTTGGCGTGCACGGTGCTACGCCGCCCGGCGCGCGCCATAGTGCCGAGAGCAACGCGCCTGGCGCCGGCGGGCCTTATGGAGGCAGCCCCGTGCCGAACGCGGGCGGCCCCGTCCTAGACGCGACTCACGTCGCGGATCCGCAGGACCGCGCCGCCGCGACTGCCGCCGCTGCCGCCGCCGCGCCGCTGGGCGCGGCGCACGCCATGGGAACACCGGCGCACCCGTTCGACGCCGCGGCGAGCGAGCGCGTAGGCGACGCCGCCCCGCACGCCACGGAGCCGGCTGCGCAGCCATCCGCGCCGCTTGCGGCAGAGGCGCGGTTGGGCGGGCAGGGCTCGGTCCAGGCCTCGGCGGAGGCGTCTCCCGAACTGAGCGCCACTGCGCGGTACGAGTCTGCGAGCGCGGCCGCGGCCGCGCCGCCGGACAGCATCAAGGCCGAGGGGCCTGACAGCGACAGCAGCAGATCAGACGCTGCCGACGCGCAGGCGCCGCGGCCCGACGCGCAGCGCGAGCCCCGCGCGTCCGCTGAGAAAGAGCTGATTCCGCAGCCGCACACGATCGTCATTCCGTCGTACGCGTCGTGGTTCTCCATGCGCCGCATCTCGGACGTCGAGCGCGAGTCGCTGCCGGAGTTCTTCACGGGCCACAACCGCTCGAAGACGCCGCAGGTCTACGGCAAATACCGCAACTTCATGATCAACGCGTACCGCCTGAACCCCACCGAGTACCTCACCGTCACGGCGTGCCGGCGCAACCTCGTGGGGGACGCCGCCACCATCATGCGCGTGCACCACTTCCTCGACGAGTGGGGGCTCATCAACTACCAGGTCGACGCCGAGGCCCGCCCGGCCAGCGTGGCGCCGCCCTTCACGGGCCACTGGCAGGTCAAGTACGACACACCGCGTGGCATCTTCCCGTTCCAGCTCTACGAGGGCATGCGCGACCCTGCGCTCCAGCCTATCCGCCCGGGGAGCATGCCGCGCGCCGACTCGAGGCTGGCGCAGCAGCAGGCGCAGCACTCCGTTCAGCAATACCATCAACACCACGCGCACGCCCACGCGCACCCGGACAACGCCCACCAGCACCCTCAACAGCACGCGCACCAGCACCCTCCGCAGCACCAGCACGCGCACCAGCACGCGCACCAGCATGCGCACCAGCATACCCACCAGCAGGATGCGGCTGCGCAGCCAGGCGGGCCTGGGCCGGACTCGGCCTACGTTCGCGGCGGCGGGCCGGAGTCGCGAGAGGGGTCAGGCCCTGCGGCTGCGGACAGTGCCTCCATGGCGGCCGCGGGCGCCGCCGGCGCCGGGGCTGCTGCTGCCACACCCTCGGACCGGCCACCGAGCCGCGCCACGGGCAGCCCTGCCGACGCCGACCTGGAGGACGTGCCTGACCAGGATGGCTGGACGAAGAAGGACACTCTCCGGCTGCTTGAGGCCGTCGAGAGGTACCCCTACGACTGGGACGCCGTTGCCGGGGTTCTGGAGAAGGACAAGCGCGAGGTCGTGCGCAAGTTTGTGCAGCAAACGACCGAGGACAGCTACGCGGAAGAGAACCTGGGCCCTCTGAAATACAACACTAATCACATTCCCTTCTCGCGCGCTGAGAACCCAGTGCTGAGCGTGCTCGCCTTCCTTGCGAGCACCGCAAACCCCGAGCTCGTCGACGCGGCGCTCAACCGCACCCGCAAGGCCGCGCAGGCCGCCGCGGCAGTGGCGGTGAAACGCGTCGAGGAGAACGCAAAAGAAAAGGCCAAGCGGAAACCGCGGGAAGCGTCCGAAGGACCACGGGCTAATGACCGACCGGCAGGCGAAAGCGAAGACAAAGCCGCCGCGAACGACGAGGAGATGGCGGGGGAGCACGCCGCGAAGACGCTGGCGGGCGACGAGAAGGCCGCCGACGACACAGCCGCTGGAATAGAGGCCGGTGAGGCCGACGCGATCGCCGACAAGCCTGACGATGAAATAGCTGTCGGTGGAGATGCAGCGGCGGAGGCGAAAGATCTCGACGGAGAGAGCGCGAGCGTGAAGCAAGATCTAGCGGTTGCTGCCACCTCTGAGAACGACCGCGAGCGCAGCAGCGCGGGAGACAAGCCCGAAGAAAAAGGCGGCTTGGACGAGGCTGCAGCGGCCAACAGAGAACTAAGCGACAAAATGGAGGTGGACGAGGCCAGACTCAAAGAAGAAGGACCTTCTAGGGGAGACTCTGCTGGTCAGGAGTTGTCGTCTCCTGCTGCCGGCTCCCACGGCGCCACCACAGTGAACGACGGCGAAATCACTGGCCACGCTGCCGAGGACAAAGCGGAGGCGGACGCAGATGCCGACGCGGGCGCGGACGCAGATGCGATGCGCGCAGATGCCGGCGCGAGTGCGGGCGTGTCGCCGATCGAGGCTGAGTCGCCTCGTGCGGGAGCGGCCGCGAGCGGTGCGGCCGCGAGCAGTCCGGCCGACGACGTCGAGTCCGGGCGCGCCGGGCCGGCGTGCCTGGCGCTGGCCGCGTCACGGGCCAAGCTGTTCAGCAACAACGCCGAGAAGCTGATGTATCAGCGGTACCTGCGGCTGCTGGAGCTGGAGATGCGATCGATCAAGCTGCGGCTGGCGAAGTTCACGATGATGGAGCGCGCGCTCGACACGGAGCGGCGCGAGATGGACAAGGAGCGCGAGCTCCTGTTTCTCGACCGCATGCACTACCGCAGCAACGTGGCCGAGGTGCAGTCCGTGGTGGAGGAGGCGGCGCAGGCCGCGGCCAGCGGCGACGCGGCGAAGCTGGCGCGGCTGGCGGACGTACTCAAGCACCGCCGCGCGCCGGAGCCCCCGACGCGGCCGGTCTTCGTGTTCGCCGCGGAGTCCTCGCAGCGCGAGGAAGGCCAGCTGCAGGCGCAGCAGACCCTCCAGTCCACGCACGCAGACCAGCCCGGCCACGCCGGCGGCTCCGCCGCGGCCTCGACAGCCACGACATCCTTCACCGGCGAGATCGTGCCGAACTCCGCCAAGGGCAACACGTTCCGCATGTGGACGCTCCAGCCGCGCGCGTCCCCCTCAGATGACAGATGATAGATGGAGATTGTAATTTTAAGGGGGGGGAAGGGGCCAACCGCTCCTCCCCTCCCAAAGTGTGTATGTTATTTGTATTTACGCATAAGGCGCGCATGCTGCTCTGAGCAGCGATGCGGGCCGAGACTAAATTTTGGAGATGTAGAAACGCGTTGTATGTGAAGTATGTAGCAGTCAGCCCCCTTCAGCGCTGCGTAAGTAAGGCTCCTGCAATATGAGAGGGATTTTTGGTTTTGGTGTAAGCTTAGCTGGCCCGCTAATTAGTCGTGTGGTAGGGCCGCCTCAAACGATGTTCTTGCGCGATCCCTTGAAGAAGATCTGCACGATCGTGACATTGAACACGGCCATGCCGACGATGGCCAGCAGTTCGAACACGGTGAACCACCACACACGGCTCGACGTGGAGCGCACCGTGGACTCGTTGCGCGACATGCGCGCCTTCAGGTAGGTCACCTTGCGCGATATGGCCGAGCTCTTCTGGTCGATGTTGTTGATGTACCGCTCCATCTCGCGCGTGTGCTCCTCGCCCACGGCGTCCGGCAGCGTGGCGACGACCGCCGGGGTCTCGGCCTCGAACTCGAACTGCACGGCCTTGTCCGCGAAGGTCGACATCTCGTTGTAGAAGCAGAGCTCGTAGTCGCCGACCTCCGGCGCGTTGAGCATCCACTCGTCGCTGTCTGCGCGCGACGCGCTCTCGGCGACGGTGCCGTCGGGGCGGGTCAGCGTCGCGTCGATGTCGAACTGGCCGCCGCTCATCACGTTGAACTCCGCGCGGATCTTCACGCCCTCGCGGTGCGCGCGCACGTACATGCATTTTTTCTCACTCGCAGGCACCTCCACGATCAGCGGGATGCTCGCCAGCGCCGTGCTGAGCGCGCTCAGAACGCCGAAAACCGCCGTCAGCTGCATCTCTCTTCGGTGCGCGTAGTGCTAAATGGAAACGTGGACGCGTCCAAGGGTTTTTTCCCTGGCGTGGGGTCGCCAGCAGGGCGTGACACGTCTCGCTGGGAAGCGCGCTGCCCACCCTAGTCCCTCGCGCGCGCGGGTCAGGGGTGCGTCGAGGGTGTGCTGAACCCAGCGCATCACCACTGACGGTCGCACTGGAGGATTGGAGTAAGGGTGCCGGGCCGCAAGCAATGCGGGCAAGAGCAAATGCGAAGATACGCTAACTGCAGGGAAGCCATAGTTGGATGGCTCGATTTTTTGGGTATTTCAAGCCGCAACAGCATTGACACCTCGCCGCGCACACACGCGCGCGAGCGAGAGGCCTCGCTTCGCGGCCTGAGCGGGAAACCACAAGGGCGAGGGGGGGGCGGGAGGCGGGAAGGGCCCGTAGCCAAGGCTGTGCGGAAATGCTCGCCCGTCCCCCGCCCAGCCCTCGGCGAGGAGACAGCGGGACGTGAGCAGCCGTAGGAGCAAGCACTACAATTGGACTCGGAGTGGCTCGCCAGTATGAGCGCAGCCAGTGCCTGTCTCCAGAAAATGGACTCCCTCGACGAGGATCTCCGCTTCATGGGTCTCAATGATCTCGCGGCCGGGCTCTCCGCCGGCTCGATGGCCGTCGACAGCCAGATCGTGCATGCGGCCGTGAAGGCGCTCGGGGACCAGAGCTCGGACGTGCAGAACCAGGCGGTGAAAGTGGTGTCCCTTCTTGCCGCGGCCGGGCCTGCCGTTGCCGAGCTGCTCGTGGGCGGCATTCTCGCCCGGAAGGCGGCGAATGCGGTGCGTGGCGTGGCGCTGAAGCACGTCTTCCAGCACGGGAAGGTTTCGCAGGGCACGCTCGACGTCGTTGTCAAAGAGCATCTGTCCAGCAGCCTGTTCCAGACCATCGAGGGCGTGAACGCGCTGGTGGAGCTGTGCCGCGCCGTCAAGGTCGAGCAGGCGGCGGCCATCGCGCTCACGGCCAGCCTCATGCGCCTGATCTCGGCCGGATCGAAGCAGATCGGCATTGTGCTGCCGGTCCTCGACGCGCTCTCGCTCACGATCCCCATGGTCCCCGAGTCCATGTGGCGGAGCGACGTGCAGCCCGTGCTGGTCGCGAAGGCTCACAGCTCGTTCTACCTGGGTCTTATTGCGAAGCTGGCCACTTGCTGTCCAGAAGCGTGGCTGGTGCCCGAAATATCCAGCGCCGTCCTGCGGCAGTGCGAGGGGCCGCTCGACTCTAAAGACGTCGCCGTCGTCGAGGCCGCCTTGAAGGCTCTGGCCGCGCTGGCTGCGTCGCCCGCGGTGCGTGAGCAGTATACCGCAGAGCTGCTGAAGACACTGCAGGACTGTCTCAACTATAGAGAGTACGGCGATGTGGAGAGCAACGAGCATTCTTCAGCACACGACGGCGCCCAGCCTGGCGACCTCATGACTGACGGGTCTGACGAGGAGGTCTTCAGCAATGACTCCGACTGGTACGATGAGTCGACGTGCATCAGGCAGGCCGCGAGCCAGCTGGCGGCAGCAATGCTGCTGCCGAGGAGCTCGGCCCTAGTTCGAAATGCTCTGCTTTCGGAGCACGACGAGGCCACGCGAGGAGTCATGTACAGCGCCTTGGCTGCTTTGTCGACCGCGTCTCTCTCTAAAACTTCTAATGGTGGTGGCAGCACTGTTCCTGCTGCTCCTGCTGCCGCTGCTCCTGCCGCTGCCGTACCTTCTGCTACCATAACCGCACCCAGCGCTGGCGCCGGGTGCGGCGTTGCCGCCGGCGGCCCTGGAGAGCCGCCTTCCTTGGTCGAGCTTTTTGCGGATCCTCTTGATGACGACTTACGCCAGCGGCGGCTGCTTGCCGTCGATACGGCATTGAGGCTCATCGCTCAAGTCAACAAGGCCCTACCGGCAGACCTCATGGCGAGGGCCATGGGCGTCTCGAAGCCCTTAGTGCTGAAGTATATTCCCTACGTCCAGGTCGACGAGGCACGACCGGAACTCATGAACAATATCCTCCTGACTTTCCTGGGATCCTGGCAGCCAAACGAAGTACCGGAGAACACCATGGTGCAGGCTTTGGAGCTCACGCGCCGCGCAAAAGCGAGTGCGGCGCTGAGCCCCGTGCTAACTATACTGCACAAGTCGGAACATAGCTCGGTGAGGGCGGCCTGCCTGGCGGCCTTGCCAAGTCTCATACCGGCCGATGGCAGCGGCGCTGCCACGAACGCAGCTGTGGCCGAACTTAAAATCACACTAGCTGAGCCCACCGCGGGAGACGAAGAGACTGTTGCGGCGCTTTCGGCACTGCACGAGATTCTACTGACGAGTACAGATAACGCTTATTTCTACGGAGCCCTGGAATCAATTTCGGCACTTCTGCGCAGCGAGCGCGGCTCCAGCAGCAGCGACGTTGTCACTAAAAGCTTGGCGATAGCCTCGGATGCGCCCGACGCGGTCGCGCCGGTGGCTGCCGAGTTTCTTGCGAGTCTCGACGCGCCAAGCCTGGTTCCGTACGTGGAGAAAGCCTTGCTGAGCACGGGCCGGCTGCTGGCTTCGCCAGCTGTGCAGCAGTGGGCCATCCGGCACGAGTCGCTCAGCATTATCTCAAAGCTGGCGAGCGCCCCTGAGCTCGCGGGCTCGGTGCTGGCGAACTGCCTCGCGCACTCAGCTTCGCCGGACGTGCACGCCGCCGCCGCCGCCGCCGGAGGCGGAAGCCAATGGCTCGAGCTCACGAAGCCGTACCAGTTCGACAGCACGGCCTTCCGGGACCTGAACGAGAAGCAGCTTCGCTTGCTGCTGGCGCTGGCGCAGCGCCGGGCCCGGTGGACGTGGTACTCACTCGACGAGATCCGGCAGAACGCGACGGGCAGGCTGCAGAGCGAGGTCTTCGGCACCATACTGGCCGTGGTCAGCGGGAACGCCGCCGCGGACGCGGAGCAGCTCACGCGGCTGGGCCCGGCCCTGCGGGGCCCCGCGTTCCTCGCCTACATCAAAGAGTTGCGCGACCCCGTCACGGCACTCGACATCATGCGGCAGCACCCCGAGCTGCGGTCTGCCGAGGCCGCCGCCGTGGCGGCGCCCACCGAGCGGATGCTGGAGCAGCTCGCGGAGAAGTTCGGCGACTGCCCCGAGCTCGTGGTGGGCACCATCAAGATCGTCGACATGCCCGACGCCCTGGCGAGCTGCTGGCCCGTGCTGGCGCGGTACGTGGCGTCCAAAGACTACGACGGAGGCGTCCGCAGCGACGCCCTGGCGACCATCAGATGGATTCTGCAGAAGCAGGACCCCATGCCGCAGAGCCGGCTGAACGAGACGCTCAGCTTGGCGGCCGACACTCTCACGCTGGACCCCGCTCTGGTGCAAACGGTGAGCATCGGGCCCTTCAAGCACAAGGTCGACCCGGCGGCCGTCGTTCGCCAGACGGCGCTGGACACGGTCGCGGCCCTGCTGGGGCCGCACATCGAGCTGGTGAGCGCCGCCGTCGTCGACAAGCTCGCGCGCCAGCTCGTCACGCAGAGCCTCAGCGACCAGGAGCACGACGTCAAGATCGGTGCGTACCGGCTAATTTCGCAGCTTGCGGATCTGCGCATGGCGTCGCTGGCTCCGCTGCGGAGCGAGATCGAGGACAAGGCGGTTGAGAGCCTGCGGCAAAAGCTCAAGGAGTCCGCGGTCAAGCAGGACGTGGAGAGACACACGGAGCTCACCCGCGCGATCAACGAGGCCCGCCACAAGCTGGACGCGAAGGCTTGACTGCGTGCGCGATGAGCAGGTGCGTCGCTCTCTGCGAGCCGCGCAGGCGGATTTTCGGCCCGCGCTCCACCGAGATCTCCGTGAGCCCCGCGTGCGCCATGAACGCGGCCAACTCCTGGGCCGTGAACCCGTTGATACCGTCTTTGGCCAGAAGGTCGACGATGAACAGGTGTCCGCCCGGCTTGAGGCGGTCCTGGATCTGCACGGTGGTGCCCTTGTGGCACTCGAGATGGTGGTAGACGAGCGACGCGACGGCGACGTCGAAGTGCGAGAGCCAGTGCTGGTCTGCGAGAAACTGCGGGAGATGCACGGCGCGCACCTCGTCAGGATCGAGCCCTTGCAGCGCGCTCTTCTCGTTGAAGGCCGCCACCGCCTGCGCATCGATGTCGACGCCCACTGCCTGCTTTGTGTGCTGGCACAGGCTGGCCGCCATGCTGCCGTGGGTTCCGCAGCCGTAGTCGAGCAGCCGCGTGGACTCCTCGTTCCACGCGTACCGTTCGTAGACCAGCTTGGCAAGCATCATCTCCGGCGTGCAATGAACGCAATGTTATGTAGCAAAGACTTTCTGCAGAACGACTAGAAACTGAGCTAGAAACTTGGACATTGAGCCCTCGACAGCGGTGGGGGAGTGGTCGGCCGTTCGTACTCCTTTAGCAGTAGGCGGGCGCCGCCCTCACGTCACTCGTTCGTGAGCACGAATCGGGTAGCGGACCCGGACCCAGGCGCCGGACCCGCGGCGCCAAACCCCAGGCGCTCGTTCCCCCTAGTGCCAGAACCGCCCAGGCGCCTGCCATTCCCAGCTGGGTTCGGGCTCGGTGGTTTCGAGGCCCCTGACGCGTCGAAGTGTTGTGCTTCAAGGCCTGCCGCGCGTCCACCCGCACTCAAGCCCAGCGGCACCTCCTTGACCACGGCTTCTGTTGACCAGCGGCTGGGAGAAGGCAATCCATGGCGCTCGTCGAGACCCAGCGCGAGAGCCTCAATTCTGAGCTCGCCGCGTTCGAGGACAGCTTCGACGGGTTGGGCGACCAGTTCGAGCTGCTGGACAAAATCGGGGAAGGCACGTTCTCGTGCGTCTACCGCGCGATCGACCTCGAGGCCGGCCAGAACGAGACGGACCGCAGCAAAATGCCCATTGTCGCGGTGAAGCGGATCCACGCGACGTCCTCGCCGGCGCGCATCCGCAACGAGCTGGAGATCCTGGCGACGCTGCACTCGGGCGACCACGTCTGCTCCGTGGTCACGGCGATGCGCTGCCGCGACCAGGTGCTGGTCGTCATGCCGTGCATCGAGTTCACCGACTTCCGGGCCATGTACACGACCTGCTCGTACGAGGAGATCCAGGTATACATGTCGCAGCTGCTCAAGGCGCTCGCGTTCACCGCGGAGCGCAACGTGATCCACCGCGACGTCAAGCCCACGAACTTCCTGTACAACCGCGAGCAGCGGCACGGCGTCCTCGTGGACTTCGGCCTGGCCGAGTTCGAGGTGGCCAAGGGCGACTGCGTCTGCCAGACCCCGCCGCCGGCCTCGGTGCTGCCGCCGGCCGCGCCGGCCGTGGTGGAGGGCGGCTACCGCAAGGACGACACCCGCCCCGCGCGCCGCGCGAACCGCGCCGGCACGCGCGGGTTCCGCGCGCCGGAGGTGCTGCTCAAATGCAACCGCCAGAGCCACAAGATCGACGTCTGGGCGGCCGGCGTGGTGCTGCTCATGATGCTCTCGCACAAGTTCCCCTTCTTCACCTCCATGGACGACGTGGACGCCCTCGTCGAGCTCGCGTCGATCTACGGCCGGCGCGACATGCGCGCCGTCGCGCTCCAGCACGGCGCCGAGTTCGAGACCAACATCCCTTCGATCAGCGAGCACCGCCACCCCTGGGCACAGATCATCGACTGGTGCACCGAGCGCAGCAGCAGCGAGAAACGCAAGCTGGCGGCGCGCGACCCGCGACAGCGCTCCGCCATCGACCTCCTCGAGCACCTCATGGAGCTGGACTGCTGGAAGCGGCCGAGCGCGGCGGAGGCTCTGCAGCACCCGTTCTTCGACAGCGAGGACCAGTCCAGCAGCTGAACTCTGTGCAGGCATGGGGAAGCGCCTCATCTCGGCGCGACCCGCTCGGCGCGACCCGCTCGGCGCGACCCTCACTCGCTGGTGCAAATATGTTTAATATGTTTATTTATTCAACTCATGGTTTCCGTAAATACTCGGCAGCATTGCTGAACCAAAGAAGGGGGGTGTATTCTAAAGGGGCTTAGGCGAGGCGATCTAGCGGAATCGTCCAACGAGGCCGTCCAACAAGGCCATCCAACGAAGCCGCGCATTTAAGCCATGCAGCGCAGTCGTGCAGCGCAGTCGTGCAACGAAGCCGCACAACAGCCGTGCAACAGCCGTGCAACAGCCGTGCAACGAAGCCGCACAACGGAGTCACACAATGAAGCCGTTCAGCGAAGCAATCCAGCGAAAATGTCCTTGAAGCATAGAAGAGATGCCGAGAAATAGCAGAGTATTTAGGGGTAGCGTTACCTACGAGGTCGTCAGTAGTCAGACGCATTGAGAGCGGTCTGAAAGAGTATGTACAAAAGAAGGTGTAAGGCCCTATCGCAACAAGGAAGCTGGCGAGACTCCTCGTGAACCCCTTGGGACGCCCCGCGGGGACCCAAGAAAGAACCGGCGCGGAGTGTTGCGCGGACTAAGAAGTCCGGGTGGCGGGCCCGAGATGCGGAGAGGCAGAATATGGTATCCATCAAACGCGTGTCGCCCGCAGTACTCGAGCCAGATAAATAAAGAGAACAGAGTGGCGGCGTGTGCTCGGCCCGCGGCCAGGTTTATATTGCTGGGGCGCGGCCGAGCAGGCAGTCGCAGAGCGCGAGAAGCGCGCGTTGCGAGCGGATTCAGGTCCGCTCAACATGCGGTTTCGAGGGACTCAGATCCGGATGAGGTCCTCGTCCTCGACTTTGAAGGCTCCAGTCATCTCCACGAGCTCCTTCAGGATCTCTGACTGTGGCTTGTTCTCAGCGGCCACGACCTTCGAGGAGCCGTCCTGGAACTCGACGATGAGCTCCGATTTCCTGGCGTTCTCGGGCTCGAAGCGCCGCACGCTGATGGGCACCTGCGGGTTGTAGAACTGAATGGGGGGTAGGTCCTCGCGCCAGAACTGCTTGGCCCCGTAGTTGTTCTCCGCGACGAACTTGTTGAGGCGCAGCTCGAGCCGCCGGACATCTGAGGGCAGCCGCACTGCCCCTGCGCCCGTTGTGAGGGCGTTGAGCCGCGTAACGTGGCGCTGGACTCCTCTAGGAAGCGCGCTCATCCAATTCGACAAAATGACTCTGAGGGATCTTGCTCCGTTGCTGTTGAAAAGTTTCAACCCAAAGGGTTGGGCCTGGGTTGGGACGTTAGGGGCGAGCTCGCTTGGCCGGTGCGCTTCCGTCGGGCGAGAAGCGGACTTCACGACAGAGCGCAGTTGGACCTCGCACAGCTCGGCACGAGCCTAGGATGCGAGGACCTGAGGCGTGTGTGCTCCTTTGAATTGTGGTGCGCGTTTGCTCGCGCCTTACGACTTAGCGGGGCCCGGCGAGGGTGCCTCTTGCGGGAGCGACGTTCCTGGAATTAGTCGTAATATAAAGTGCAGTGGGGTTTTTATGTACATGTTTACTCAAGAGTGATCTTTCCGCCGAGACCCTCGATGGTCTGCTTGATCTTCTCTGCGTCCTCCTTCGGCACGTTGTCCTTCAGCGTCTTCGGCGCACCCTCCACGATCTTCTTCGCGTCCACCAGCGACATCCCGAGCAGAGTCTTAACCTCCTTGATGATCTTGGGCTTGGACTTCGCGTCGAAGCTCTCTAGCTTGATGCTGAAGATCATCTTCTCCTCGACAGGCGCCGCCTCCTCCTCGGCCGCCGCAGGAGCCGCCGCCGGCGCCGGCGCCGCGCCCGCCGCAGGCAATGCAATGTCCGGGATGTTGAGGCGCGACTTCAGCTCGGTCACGAGCTGGCTCGTCTCCAGGATGGTCAGCTGCGAGATCTGGTCCACAATCGTGCTGATCTTCGGGTCGGCGGGTTTCGCCGCCGGCGCGGCCGCGGGAGCAGCCTCCGAGCTCTGGAAACGGACGGCTCTCAGAGCCGGGCGTGCGCCGGCGGGCCGGATAGCGCGCGCGGAGAGCTGCGAGACACGGCGGATCATTTCTATTGGGTGTCGAAACAAGAACTTTCACGGCGAGGAAGGCCTGCGTTGAAAATGTCAGCATTGTCAGCTAGCTTCGCCCGCACTGCCAGTATCGTGTGAAGCATCGCCAAATCTGCGCTCTCCCCCACGCCCATACCGCCCCGCCTTAGCTGCTAGTCCCCCCCCCTCCCGTGAGACGATCAGAAGCGCATCGCCCTGCCACACGCACTAGCCTGGCCTGCCCGCCCCTGTTCTGCCGCCTTTCTGTCCCTCGGCCCCGGTTAACGCTCCGGAAGCACGCACTTCGCCATGGCCGCCTCCTTTAGATTCTGCCTGAACTGCAACAATATGCTCTACCCCAGGGAGGATAGGGTGAACCAGCAGCTGCTCTATACCTGCCGCAACTGCATGTATACAGAGCGCGCCACAAACCCGCTCATTTACAAGAACCAGCTCATAACAGAGATCAGCGAGACGGCCGGTGTCACGCAGGATCTGGCGCAGGACCCAACTCTGCCGCGCTCAAACGACGAGTGCCCGAACTGCCACGAGCACGAGTGCGTGTTCTTCCAGAGTCAGGAGAGGCGGGCAGAGACCACAATGATTCTCTTCTATGTGTGCGTGCACTGCGGCCACATGTTCCGAAAAATCTGACGTGCGGCGTCGGTCATGTCGGCCGCAGGAGTATCCGGTGTTCGGGCTTATAGCTCCTCGTTTCTGCGAGTGCTCAATTGGAGGCTAAGATGGATGTTATGAAAGGTACAAATAATTAAGGCCTGGCCTCTGTAGATGTTTGTAGGCATGATGATAAGTAGTGATCTGCGCAACGGCCGCGGCAATGCGGTTCGGCGCGCCGCCTGGCTTTGCAAGCTATTCCCAGTTGGCGGCTCGCTAGCGGCTCGCTGGCGGCTCGCTGCCGTCTCTCCTAGTCTATGTACAAATGCAGATCGTTTTCTACACCGCTCGCGGCGCCAGCGTAACGAGCTTGCTGAAGCCCTTATCCTTCAGCTCTTTGGCTACCACGCCCGTCACGCGGTTTCCAATCAGATCCGTCGTGCCCTTCTGCAGCAGAACGCATGCGTTGTCGTCGAACTTGATGAGCGAGCCGTCGGGCCGCTGCGTGGCCTGCTTGGTGCGCACCACCACCGCGTGGCGGATATCTCCCTTCCGCAGCTTCTGCGCGGCCGCCGCGGTGCCGATCATGTTGGCTGGAATGGGCTTGGCCTTCTTGACCACGACAACCATGCGGTCGCCTATCCTGGCGCAGTTCTTGGGCGACTTGCGCAGCACTTTGATGCACTCAACCAGCTGGGCGCCGCTGTTGTCGAGCACCTTAGCCAGCGACTTCAAATACAGCATGACGAGGCGAGCGTGTCTCGACCGAAATGGTGGAGGCGGTCTGGGTCTGAGATGCGCACGGCGACTTCGCTTAGAAGAATTCTATGCTTTTGACAAGGGGCTCTCTCTCTCTTTGTCTCTGCTTCTCCGTTGGATCTTTCGCCGTATGTCGTGGGTGTTTAGGAAACCCAGCGATTGATGGCGGAATGCTGCCCAGGCAAGTTGAGCTGGGGCCCATGGCTGCCCCCGCCGTACGCTTAACACACCTCCTCCAGCCGAGTGTGTGAGTCCCAGGTTTAGGGCGCGCTAAGCCGGCCAAAGCTCAGCTGCGCGAGCGGGGAGGGCATAGCAGTGTGGTGTGGCGCCGCGTCTGCACACCAAAAATAACCTAAGCCAGCATAAAGCGGCCCGGCGCGCGTCAGCAAAACCCACTGACTGAGCCTCAGCGCGCCGAACCCACCCCAGTCTCCTAGCTCGTGTGAAGCGGATTTTTTTCTCAGGCTAGCTCGATAGCACCACTGCCGATCGCGACCAGAGGACACTTGTTTGCGGCCCCTACCAGGAATCGTCAGTGAGAGAACATGCTCCGCCACCTGATTGTGCTTCTGCTCTCATTGCACACCGCCTTTGCCCAGTTTGTCGTGTCTCCCGACAAGTCGAGCTATGCGGCTGGCGACACCATGAAGATTAGCTGGTCGGTCCCAGACACGTCTGTGCTGAACCTGGCTTCTCAGGACGTTGCCAAGATCTTGCTGTGTACCTGTAACTCCACCGAGCTGTTCTCCTGTAAGAACATGGTTGGCGACACGCCTATTAAACAAGGCTCGGTCACGGTGGATATCTCTAAAATTGCAGAACTCGGCCCAGACGGTTCATACATGCTGCAGTTCGCTTCGCGCAACAGCCGCAAAGCGGACCAGTACGCTCTGGCCTACACGCACTCGTGGTTCAAGCTCTCTGGCATGACTGGGTCGGGCTCCGCGAATTCGGACTGTACACCGCCTACAGAGGATCAGTCAAACGTGCCAGGCACTGCGTCCACAAGTGTAATTTCTTGGTCGAGCTACACCTTGCCGCAGAGCCTTGCAACACTGTCCTCGTACGAGGTTCCCTATACGTGGCAAAAGGGCCCCACCAGAATGGCGCCGCCCCAGAGCACGCCAGGGACAAAGGTCACGCAGACTGTAACGCCGTCGAGGAGGTTCCCCACGTCCCCTATCGAGAGCAAGTTCACGTCCTACTTTATGAACCAATACATGCCGGTTTCCACACGAACGCCGGGGCCGTCCATCACGGCTTACCAGCAGGAAAATATGGTCAGAACGCTGGCAACCACGCCCAGTGGACGCGAGCCGTCAAGAGTGATACCCACCCTCTCTATTGCTTCGACGAGCGACAAGGACGACAAGGAGTCTCATAAAGGTCGCAGAAGGCGCTGGGCTGACTGAACCGCTCCCAAAAGAAAGAGTGCTTGGTCTCGTGGAGACCCGGTTGTATTTATTCCAATAATCTTATATATCCTCATATATAGCAGCGCGTGGAGCTGGACTGGACGGATCCAAGGCCTTCCAAATCGACACTGCGCGCGCTTCAAACCTTCTTCACTATTCGTTGTTCTTTACCGCTCGATTGCTCGCAACCGCCACTTCAAGCGCTATTCATATTTCAGATGAAAGGCACTGCATGCCCACCTAGATATGCATCATAATTTATCAACACAGGCACTATCGCTATATACACGGCCAGCGATACGACGCGCTCATAGAGCAGCCTCTTAGCTACGTAGCGCACCGCGAAACGGTTTCGCATCAATGCTAATGATCAACAAGAAAGACAAAACAGAACACACAGATAAGTGGTTCTAAGTAGCATACCCAAAAAAAATTTGGACCAAGCGGGAATCGAACCCGCGATCTTCCCCTACTTCATCCGTTAGGAGTTGCGAAGGGGACGCTCTACCACTAAGCCATGGGCCCGTATGTTGTGACAATAGCGCAACCTGAGTCTCTGTATACGCGATGTTCGCGTGTTCGGCCTCTTCACAGAGATTATGCTTGACACACAAAGAATCGTTATTAAAATTATCAACAAAGTAGTAACAGAGTTGGCGCCATAAGGCCCTTATCACTACAAATTAAAATGTACAAACACCGCGCGAGCAGCTAGTTTCTGAGCTCTTCTAGAGCCTCTTCTATCTCTAGCTCGTCCTCATTTTCACTGTCGTCATCATCATTATCAGCGTCGCTGCTTGCGAATGCCTCCAGCTCTCTGTGAGTTTCATCCTCCTCCTTGGCCAGCGCAGCTAGCTTTCGGCGCTCCTCTTTCACCTTGTGGCGCACAACCGCCTCTTTTCCCAGGGGGGTGTCCTCCCAAGCGATGTCCACTAGGAACTTCTCTACGGCGGCCTTGTCCCGAGGGCCGAAGTTGACCTTCGAGCGATGCTTTGCAATGTATTTGGCGTTCTCCTCAAGCCTCTCGCAAAGAGTGTGGAGAGATCGCGAAACACGAGGGTTGCTTTGTTTCGAAAATGAAGCCGACTTCACGAAGCGGCGCAGCACGACGGTGATCGGCGCCACAAGCTCCGGGAACGCGATAGACTTGGTATACAGGACCATAGCCTCGACGAACACATCGTAGAACTCCTCCAAAGCGCTGTTCTGATACACAGTTGTGCCAATGTAACCCGCGGGAACATGGAGAATAGCCTCGAAATCGGGCTGCTGCAGGGTGCCGGCCTTTCCGGGCTTGCTCAGCAGATTGCTCTGTAGCACAGCCTCGAGAAGAGGAGGCGCCAGAGGGATGTAGACTCCAGTGTGGCGCGCCAGCCTGATCAGGCTTCGCGCCAGGTAGAAGCGCAAAGGAAGGTACTGCTGGGACGGGACCAGACTTATGACACGCAGTGTTACTTGGCACAGCGGGTGGATCAAGGCGTGCAGGCCCGGGCTCAATGAAATCGCTCGGCTCCAGAAATCCAGGGACTGTACAAACTGCCATGTGTAAATGACCTTGACGTCGTAGTCGGAGTGCTTTGTCTTATCAAGGGCGGTTTTGAGGTGCAGGGCCAGCTGGCGGATCTGTTGGAACGCGAGCTGATAGATCTCTGGTTTATCTGTCGCGTTCTCTACGGTAAACAGAGAGGCGAACGTGTTCTTTGCAAGGTTGAGCGCCTCCAAGGTGTGGCTGCTCGTGTGGGCGGCGGCCTTGACCAGAGAGTTGTAGGCCTGCTTGGCGATCAACGCTTGCACGGCGCTGGACGACGTCGAAAGGCTGACTTCTCGCAGAGCACTGAATGCCACGAGCTTGACCTGGTCGTCTCGGTCTGTGCGGACTATCACAGCCACGAGACCCTTCACGAGCGACTTGAACTCCCGCGTGAACTCCACGAAGTAGGGCAAGAGCTGACGGACGGCCGAAACTATGCGCAGAAGCTCGTCAGGGCTATTGCTCCCTAGGTCTACCATGAGCTGGCTGATCAAGTCTGCGAACTGCTTGAAGGTGGGCCGCATGCCCTTGATACTGTCCGGCTGTGGGAAGAACTTGGAGACCATCTTCGGGACGTCGGTGAGCAAGAGATCGCGCAGCGCGTCGAGCGCAGCCTCGTTGGCGATGTTGGCCACAGCCTCCGGGGCTGAGGCCCTGACGACGTGCTTCAATGCAGCAGGCGACTCCTCGAGGGCCCGGCGCCATTGTCCAACGACCTTGACGTCTACGACCTTGGGAAACGCAGACGGCTTCGTCTTGGGCTGCGGCTGGTCTGGTTCGGATTCCGCATCGGACGCGCCTTCTTGCAAGTACTCGTTCTCTTCCGCTTCGTAGTCAGACTTGTCAGAGTCCGAGAGATACTTCGCGAAGTCAGCGCTGTCGGGGCCATTTCCGTCAAAAAGCTCTGACTCCTTCACGTCGAATTTGGGGCCTGTCGGCGCGGCCTTGGCCGCGGCGGGCTTCTTCGGCTTCCGCGATTGCGTGAGCTGCGCATGCTTTTTCTCTTTCTTCTTCTGGTCAATTTTGTCGCTCAGATGTTTTTGTCTGAACTTTTTAGCCCGCTTGGCGACAGCCATTATTCACTCCAGGCGAAAGGCTCGAGCGTCTGCCTTCTGCTTGTCGTGGATGTACGCGCCCCTCCACTTCTTTCACTTAGTGCTAGTATTTTTTTTCAAGTAGCCCTAAACCCAGCTCTTTCACAGCTCTGCCGGGCGGGCGCACGAGGGAGGAGGGAGGAGTGTTTTCCCACTCGAGCTTCAGCTTGGCGGTATAGGGTATCGCAGAGGCCTGGTCCTGGTCCGCACGCAGGGCTTCGAAGCTAGCTAGAGGGAACGGTTGGAGACGCGTTCTCAGCGGGGTCGAGCAAGGTCGTGGAACTGCCATGGCTGACGACGTCGCAGACACCATCACGCCGCGCAAGACGCGGCAAAACCAGCGCCGATCGACCTCCGAGGCGCACGTCCACCCCCAGGATCGCACGCCTTCCCTGCAGGACAAGCCCATCCCCGATCTGTCTCCCCCCACCGACCAGCGACAGGCGAGCGGCGGCATCGCGCCGTCGAAATCGCGCCACGCAAGCCTGGGCTCCCCCAAGAAGAGCAGGGACTCGGAAGACGGTTTGAGCGACCTGAGCGCCTCTTCCGAGAAAGACCACGACGAGCGCGAATCGAGTCCGGCATGAGCTGCGCGGCCTAGAGAACGACTTTTGCCTCAGCTCTCCGCACACTGTTTATTTATGTATACTTTTATGAGTCTGTAATGTTTGCTCCTCCACACAACTTTCGGGCGGCGGTGAAGGGCTCGAACGATTTTCTTGGCGTGATCTCAGCGGCCTGAGAATGTAAGTGATGATGATATGTACAGAACTAGACGTTGGTGTAACGGTCCAGCAGGCTCGACGACTCCGCGAGCGCCGGCGTCTCGCGGTTGACGTTGATCTGCAGCTCGCCCTTGGCGGTTCCGCCGACGGACGAGACGCTGAGGTCCAGCGTCTCGTACCAGGGCACCTGCGAGGTCGCGCCGTTGACGTCCGTGGCGACGAAGCCGCCGAACGCCACGGCGCCGCGATGTGAGCGGCCCGGCAGCGCGCGCGCCTTCACGGTCTTATGCGAGAAAATGCCCCGCGGGGTGTTGTGCAGCACGCCCTGGCTGGCGTAGCTGGCGCCGATGGCCGAGGTCTGCCACTTCACGGGCTCGGTGCTGCCCGTGGGGTCGTACGTCGTGATGCCGAGCCGCTGCAGCGCGTCGGCGTTGCTCTTCATCGACGACGCGCTCAGCTCCCTCGCCGCGCGCACCTTCTTGGCAAACTCGCTCTCGTCGAGGTACTCGAGGCCGCGCTGTGACTTGGTGCTCGGGCCCGCGCCGGGCGTGTCGTACAGAGACTTCAGACGGCGGGACCGTGGCAGCGTCACCGGGGCGCCGAGGTGCTCCAGGTTCGAGACCCGCCGCGCGAAAGCCGGATACGCGTCCACGCCGTTGGTCGCGAACTGATCCTCGAACCGCTCGAAGGCGACTCGCTTCGTTTTGGCGCCCGAAACGGGGAACTTCAGGCCCCAGTCTCTGCGGTGCGCGGACGCCGAGGGCGCCTGCAGCACCTGGTGCCGGGGCACGTTCTTGGACTTTATGCACCTCGCGACGGACTGCGGCGGCAGCGTGAACAGCTTGGAGTCCCGGAGGGCCTCGGTGAAGAGAGGCATCGTCTCGCTGCAAACTACCGCTGGTGGAAAAATGACAACTCGCGCGGGCCGCGCCCAAACCCGCACCCTTTCGAGTGCGGGACCGCCAGTCGAGCTGGACTGGACTGAGCTAGAGTCGCAGCTAACGTGAATGCGACAAGAATTTGGGATCTATTTTAATTAGTTTATATGATCAAGTATATGTACAGCGCAGGACCCTCGCCAAGCGTGTGCGCGCGCCGGTATTTAAGAGAGTTTCAAGCGCGGAGCGATATTCATGGCCATCAGTTCCTGGAACAACAGCTTGGCGGCGTACGGGAGCTTCATGTGCTCGAGCTCCTCTCCCGTGCTGCACATCGGGCACCAATTGTTCACGCCGGCCAGCAGGCCACACTTGCGGCAGACTTGCACGTCGAACACGTCCGAGCTGAGCATGAGCCGCTCGAGCAGCAGCTGGGAGGCGCCGTAGGCCACCACGCAGTCGCGCTCCATCTCGCCGAGACGCAGCCCGCCATCGCGGCTCCTGCCCTCTGTGGGCTGCCGCGTGAGGACCGCGCGCGGTCCGCGCGGGCGCGCATGCATCTTGTCCATAACCATGTGCTTCAGCTTCTGGTAGTAGATAGGGCCGAAAAAGATGTAGGCTTCCAAAGCCTCACCAGTGATTCCGGAGTACAGCATGTCCTTTCCCGAGTAGCTGAAACCGTGCTTGACGAGGATGTCCGACATGTCCGCCAGCTTCGAGCCGCCGAAACAGGTGCCGTACTGCAGCGTGCCGTCCAGAACGCCGGCCTTGCCACTGACAAGCTCCAGCATCTTCCCCACCGTCATTCGCGAGGGGAAACCGTGGGGGTTCATGATGATGTCGGGGCAGATCCCCTGGTCGCTGAAGGGCATGTCTTCCTGGTTGACGATGATGCCGCAAACACCCTTCTGGCCGTGCCGCGAGCTGAACTTGTCGCCAAGCTCGGGCCGGCGTGTCTGTCGTAGAAGCACCTTGATTAGGGGCAGGTCCTTTTCGTTGGTGGACAGCATCACCTTGTCGATGTAGCTCGGCTCTGGCCCCTTGTATGTCATCGGCGTTTCTCTGTACTCCACCTGCTGCTCGGGCGTTGCCTCGGAACGCGGCCCCGTCTCGGCCTGCACGGGGACCACTTTGTTGATGTAGACCTGTCCGTTCTCGACCCGTTCGCCCACCTCGGCGAGCCCATCGTTGCCAATGATGGCGTGGGGGAAGACCGGGTTGCCTTGGCTGTCGTAGCGGAAGCTCTCCAGCCTGTCCGTCTGCTGGTTGGCGTAGCGCCTCAGATTCGTGGTGGCCTTCCGCAGCACTTGGCACCGCCCGAAACCGCGGTCGATCGACGACTTGTTGAGCACCAGCGCATCTTCGATATCGTAGCCGGAATAGCTCATCACCGCCACGGTGGCGTTCTGGCCCGCAGGGAGCTTGTCATAATCGATGAGCTCAATGGTCTTGGTCTTGACCATTGGCTGCTGCGGATAGACGAGCAGATACAGAAGCGTGTCGATTCGCGTGAACTGGTTGTAAGCAATGGCTCCGATCGCCTGCTTGCCCATAGCGCACTGGTAGGTGTTACGAGGCGACTGGTTGTGATGCGGATAAGGAATGAGACCTGCACAGGCGCCCAACACCGTGAATGGCTCGATCTCGAGATGCGTGTGGTTGCTCTGAATGTCTGAGTCGTACAGAGCGATCAAGCTGTCATTCTCCTCATTACAGTCGAGATACTCGACCACGCCCATGTGCAGCAGGTCGTCGAACCTCAGCTCCTCCGACTTGATTTGCTCGATGTGTTCTGCAGTGAGTCTCGGCTTGCATCCCTCGTCCACAATAATCAGCGGCCGACACACCCTGCCGCCGTCCGTGGCGATCTGGATCGCGTTCTGGTGCTCATTGCACCATATGGACACGAACTCTGAGACGCGCTTAGCGCGCCGTAGCCTCCGGAACTGCTTCAGAAACTTTGCGGGGAAGCGCGTCACGCCAATGGGGGTGCCGTTGAGATAGATTCCCATGACCTTCGGGTTGTTGAATGTTTGTGCGTCGACGAGCGAGATGGGCTCCATCCCCAGCGCCTCACAGGCTCTGAAGACGGGTTCTGAATCGTCGTCTGTGGTAATATGGGTCATCAACGCCAGGTTTTTGACCAGCCCGCAGGCCTCACCCTCTGGCGTATCGGACAAGCAAAGCATGCCGAACTGAGATGGCTGCAGGGCTCGCGGCCCACTCACTTTTCGCGACTTCTCAAACTGTGAACTGATCCGTGTCATCATGCCCAGGGCACTGATGTACGACAAGCGCGAAAGCAGGTGCGTGACGCCTGCTCTCTCCATCTTGAAACGCTTCAACGACCAGTTGCCGGTGGAGATCGCGCGGTTGAGACCATTAGTGATGTGAGAGCCTCCAAAGTTCATGCTGAACAGGGCATCGAAGGCCTGAGCCCGGTTGGGCTTCTTCAGGCTCTTGTCGATAGCCTGCTTAAATTGAGAGTTGAAAGTTTTGAAGAGATCCTCAAAGAGGAGCGACATAAGCTGGCCCGCCAGCTCGAGTCGCTTGTTGCCCAGGTAGTCGCGATCGTCGACTTGGTTGGGATCCGCCAAGGCGGCGACCACTCGCCTCGTCATGATGGCCAAATACAAAGCCTTCTCGCGGAAGTCCACGTGCTGCCGATCCACGGCGATGTGCGCGACGATGGTCTGAGCGAGCGCCTCCATGCCTTCTTCGTGGGTGCTCAGCTTGGTGACGCCAAACGAGAAGCGGCCGCCGCGGACACGATGGCCGAGGTACTCGAGCGCCTCCTCCTGGGTTCGTACGCCCAGCTTCGCAGCCTCCTCTAGATTGATGGCAAAGATATCCTGGAACTGCTGCGAGTGGCCGCAAACAAGCTCCATCACTTCGAAATCTGTGACGAGCCCCGCTGCCTTCAGAACAACTACAATGGGAATATCCTCGCTCAGCGAGTTGTGCTTGAGGTAGCAGCGGCCATCGCTGGGCTTCGCAACGACGTAGGTTTTCGACTTCCGCTCGTGCGTGGACGATGTGACGGAGGACTGCACGAGATCGCGCTCGGCCTCTACCAAAATTCGATTTTTGGACAGCTGCTCCTGGACCAAAATGACCTTCTCGGTGCCGTTCACGATGAAGTATCCGCCGGGGTCCAGCGGGCACTCGTTCTGGCGCGCCATGGCCCTCAGGTCTTTCTCGTGTCCACTGAGCACGCAGCGCGAGGACCTCAGCATGATGGGCATGCGACCAATGGTGATGTCTCGGCGCACGATGATCTCGGTGCCCTTCGTGTACTCCACGTCGACGTAGATGGGCGCCGCGTAGGTCAGGTCGCGGAGACGGCACTCGTGCGGCGTGATGGAGTTCTCAAACTCGTTGACGTCCTGTCGCATGGGCGTGCCAATTCGTATATCCAGATACTTGAAGTAGAACTCCGGGTCAACGTCGCTCAGAATGACCTGGTTCGCAGCCATTATCTGCTTGATGTCTGTTTCAATAAAATAATTGAACGAGTCCAGGTGCTGCTTCACCAGGCCCTTGACACGCAGAAACGCGGGCAGGAGATTCCATTTGTCTTCCAACGAGTTTACCGGGTCCGTCAGGGACTTGCCTCTGTACTGAGCCTGCAGCAGGGGATCCATCGAGCTATATTGGGACGGAGGCACCGTATAAAATTAATCAAGGCGGCGCAGCCTCTCCAATGGTTGATCCTTTTTAATTCGATTTAAAGAGGCAGTTCAATAATCCAGGCCTGCTCGTAGGCTTGCCGTCAAGCACAGGTCTGTCGAACTTTTTTTCTCAAAATTTTTTCTTCACTTCCCACACAACACACGCACACACACACGCACGCGCCTACGCCCAACGAGCACAACAGCAGAGCTCGAGATGTTGTGGGCCACGGGTTGCTGAGTGAGAGAGAGAGCCTGACCAAGAGAGCCTGACCAAGACTTGCCCAACCCGCAGCGAGGAGGAGGGTGTGTTATCCTCCCGAGGCGCGACTCCGCTCGGGGTGGGCATATCTTGGAGCGCCGAGTAAAATTCCGCTCTCCCCGAAACGCTGGTGACGCCATCCCGCAGCACGTTTTAATTATGGCGGGCCGGCAGTCGGCGCGCTGCACCCAGCTGACACAACAAAATACCCATAGATATTTAATGACATATCTCTCGCCTTGTACGAAACGCTTATCGAATTAAAAGCATTGGACTAATCGAGACTCTACAGAGGCCGGTATTTCTCAATCGTCCGAAGCGCGGTCAGGCCGGCTTTCAGCAGCTAAAATCTCTCTGTATCATTGGTGCACGTCATCTCAATGGGCGACATCGACCGTGGAACCCCGACGGGCGCCGGCCCGTCCCCGGCGGGCGCCACTCCGGGGGCCGTCCACCACCCCACGCCGGCGATGACGCCGCTGCCATCCATCCAGCGGACAGACCCCCCGGAAAACGTGGGCCACGCCGTTGATGTGGCGCGTGTGCTGGGCACAGCCGCAGCCGGCAACCTGGCGAGCGGCAGCAGCAGCGGCCAGCAGTCGCCGGCCGAGCCTGCCTTGGGGGCGTCGTCCTTGGGCGAGCGGCAGAGCAGCCCGGCGAGCAGCTGCGCGAACCTGCACATTCCCGACGACGGGGTGCTCATCCACACGGCCGGCACGGGGAAGCCGCCCCGCCTGATGGTCTATGACGTAGACGGGCGGCGGCTGCACGCGCACCACCTTCGCCCCGCCAAGCGCCAGGAAAAGCTGACGCGGATGCTGAAGGATCTTTTTCGCCGGCACGACGAGAACAGCTCGGATGAGGGTGGTGGTGACGGTCGCGCACCCGGCAGCACCAAGTCCGAGTCGCACTCAATGAAGCTGACCGCACACGGGTCGCCTGCCGCGGCCGCTGGCGCTGTGAGCGGAGACACGGCCGGGGCTGCGCCGGCCGGTGCGGCCGAGCACAGCAAGGCTCGCATCCCCATCAAACGGACCAACTCGGAGGCGGTCGACCAGGACGCGGCGGACGCGGTGCTGGTCGCCAGCAGAGGCGACAAGCCGCCGTCGCTGCTGAGCTCGCTCGCCCAGCAGCTCAAGTCGCGAGACGCTGATCCGGACGAGGTCCTGAACGAGATGCTGTCGCGCCGGACCGTGTCCACGGGCGAATCGCTCTCGGAGCGCTACGGCCACCTTTCCTCGGTGGTCGGCAAGGGCAGCTTCGGCGTCGTGAGGCTCGCGCAGAAGGCCGACCCTGAGAACCGGCACCGCAAGCTGGTGTACGCCGTCAAGGAGTACCACCCTAATTCGCAGGAGGCCGAGTCGAAATATCTGAAGCGGCTCGCGTCCGAGTTTTGTCTGGCGAGCTCACTGCGACACCACAACATCATCCAGACGCTTGATCTGCTGAAGGTCGGGCGCTCCAAGTACTGCGGCGTGATGGAGTACTGCGCTGGCGGCGACCTCTACTCTCTGATCGTCGTGTCCGGTCGCCTCGAGCCCATAGAGGCCGACTGCTTTTTCAAGCAGATCATGCGAGGGGTGTCGTATATGCACGAAATGGGTGTCGCTCACCGCGATCTGAAGCCTGAAAACGTCTTGCTCACGTCGAGAGGCTGCTGCAAGCTGACCGACTTCGGCAACGCAGAGTGTTTCCGCATGGCGTGGGAGAAGGAAGTGCACATGTCCAGCACTCTGGCTGGGTCCGGCCCCTACATCGCTCCTGAGGAGTACAAAAAGCAGTCCTTCGACCCAAGAGCAGTGGACATATGGGCAGCGGGCGTCATCTACATGGCCATGTCCACGGGCCGACACCTCTGGCAGGAAGCGAAACAGAGCGACTCCTTCTACGTGAAGTACTTGAACGGGCGGAAGGACGAGAACGGGTACGAGCCCATCGAGCGGCTGAAACTTTCCAAGCGGCGCAATGTAATCTATTCGGTGCTGGACCCTGTCGCCAGCCGCCGACTCACGGCCAAGCAGGTGCTCAACTCTGAGTGGGGCAGAGAAATCGTCGTTTGTGAGGCCGGCGAGGGCCTCGTCTCGCACTGAAAATACCTCCAGTCATCTCACTGTAATAAGCATGTACCAACAGCCTTCTTTGCCGTCTTCTCGTTGTTCGCATCTCACGGCCTGCAGAGCACTTATTTATGACATATTTATATAGATACGTAGAAACTTTATGAGGATGAACCGCGCGCGTCCGCCTCCACCTGGGGTGCAGTGACGGCTTAACGAGAAGAGGCAATAACACACAAAGGAGGCTTTCGGCATCGGTATCAGCCCGCCGAGACGCTCTTTGATCACCGTTTGGTCGAGCCGTACAGGTCAGGATCGATGCGTTAGGTGGCCCCCTTGCCCATACACTCTCGCGGGTTGTTACATATATGGAGTCTATATCAGACATCTTGAGCTCAACGTACACGGACAGTGAGCTGAAGCATGTAATCTCGGTTCTGGATCGCGAAAGCGACGGCAATGCCGCACTCTACTCGCAGCGGAGCATACACACTCTCGTAGAAGCAGGTCTTCTCGATAGGGCGCAGAACGTACTCAAACAGATGCGCCCTCTGGCTCAGAGCCTCGAGGCGTTGGGGAGGCACGTCCACCAGACCTCAGAAACGTACGAGGAGATGCGCTCGATCATCACTGCGAACGAGGCTGCAACTGCGGTGTTCGCTGAAAACGCGCAGTTCCTGCAGACAGAGACCGATTCCTTGAACAAGCAATCTGCGACCATCGATTCGTACATGGATGCCGTCCACATAAGCGAAGCCGAGGAGAGTATACTTACCGACTTCGGCAAAGAGCTCTCGCCAGAGTTCTTCCGGGTATTCGAGCGCGTCAAAAGAATACGCACCGAGGCGGCGGAGCTGCTTCTAGCTGAGGCCCCAAGAAGCGGCGAGCACTTGATGCAGGAAACCTCGAAACTGCTGGATCAGGCCTACATGCGAATCAAATCATCCATCCTTACCGAGCTGCAGCAGCTGCGCAGATCGTCGGGCTCAGACACCCCCCCAGCAAACCTCCGCAAATACATGTCCCTGCTGGCGGACAGGCCGCTGTTGTTCAAAAGTGTGCTAGAGGAACAGAGTGGCCTGCGGCAGGACCGACTGGCGCGCGAGTTCTCTAGTTTTGTTGCGCAGGAGCAACACAACGCCCACATCATGCCTGTCCGGTATTTGGGAAGCATCCTGGCATGGGCCCACGCCGCCATTGTGAACGAATTTGAAAACATCAGTCTTCTGCTTGACCCAGGGCTCCCACGCGATGAAGAGACTGCTGCTAATGAGAACACACTGGAGCAATTATTGTCGACATCCGACACGCGGAAGATCATCACAGAGTTCGTGGACTCTGTAAGCCTGAGCGTTGAGCCGAGCCTGCGTAAACAAATCAACACACTGATACTAGCCCAGACGGATCCGGCCGGCGTATACGAACTGGAAAGTGTGCTGCGCTTTTATGAGGGCCTATTGGCTAAATACGAACAACATACCATGAATGCGCTGATAGAGCACCTTCGGACGAACATGGAAAGACAATTCACACATCTGCTGGACACTAAGAAGCTCAGCTGGGAGGACCGCGTTGACATCGCTCTAGCGATCCTGAAAATTCATGACACTGGAGTCTTCAGTGATGCGAAATTTGCTCAGAGCAGGCTGAACATCATACTGGACGAAGCACTCAACAAGGAAATGCAGGACACCGAGCCCATAAAGGCCCTCAACACCCTCAACTTGGCAATTCAACGGCTCGCAGGCAATGTGGTTGCTCAGAAAAAACTCGAGGGCTTCCGGGCAAAGCAAGTCGACTACGAGGCCCAGCAGATAGCAATCGAGGTTCGAAACCTCAAGAAGGAGTCTAAGCTAGTGGAGCTGCAAGTTGGTTCGTTAAGCGCACGAGAATTCATGATCGCCTTTGATGAGTTTCTCAGCGTGGCGGGCATTGACTTGCAAACGAGGCTGGAGTCGATCGACTCGCCGAACATGCAGATCAGTATCGCGACGTCCGCAATAGCAGAGTTCAGCAATGAGTACGAATTCGCCGTCAAGGACTTAAATAATGCGAGATCTGCAGAAGACGTCAGGAATCTTTTGTTATAGGTGAGCAGGCCCACGCCAAAAGTTCATGGGGGGGAGGTAGCTTGCTACGATATCGTCTCCAGATAGTCTAACTATAATAATGCGAAAACATATCGTGAACATTAGCTTGAACTTCAGCTCCGCAATGCTCACTCACTCATCAATGCTGTTCCAAAAATATCACAACACCAGACAACGCTAACGGCCCGTTCGCGGTCTCAGCCACGTGACACATTTTGACCCTGCAGAAGTACCAGGAAGTAGCCCAAAACTTCGCGTGCAGAGGCGCCAGGTACTCGTACACTTGAGTGCTGCCTAGCAATTCCGCAGGGAAGAGTAGTATCTTAGTAAAAACTGAAGCGGGCTGGTCTGCCACGCAAGTAAGAGACCAATGAGCTCGCATGCACGCAATGGTAAACGTGACTTCGATCACAGAGCAGACCACAGGACAGACCGACGAGGGCCTCCACAATTTAAGAAAAGGCCGAAGTTCCAGAACAATGGCGCTTATCCGGAACGGACCGCGAGCACACCCACACAGATACCCTCAGCGTCGAGTTATCAAATTGGGCTGCATCAGATGGATAAATACTCTTCGTTGAGTGAACTGAAAGAGCGACGCAAACAAGCGAACAACTGGCGCTGGGACAAGGCTCCTTCCGCATTTGAGACTTTCAATGTACAGGCTCTCAAAGTATTCGGGGTAGTCAGCCCAATCGGAGACCTCGCGGCTCAAAAGCTACCCGAAGAGCTGCAGGAAATGAAAAGATCGCAGCCATTGACCCCAGAATATTCCTGGATCTATCGGAAAGTTGGTGACAAGATTCTTGACGACATCAAAGAAGCAGCCTTATCTGCTGAGGCACGACCTAGCAATCTTCCGTCTTTCAGAGGTCTTCTGGTCAACAATCACACTATCGTGTCCAAGAACTGCAGTGATGTGGACGAGGCGGCTCGACGGTATGGTGCTATCAGAGATTCTATGCGACTGGACGAGACGACGTTTGCTGTGTTACCCCATGGGAACTCCAAGCCTGTCGGAGATGATTTCGCACTGCTCGCAGAGTGTGAGGTGATCCCAGCGATAGAGGTTTTGAATGCAGTGCCTCTAAAGGAGGCGAGCCCTGACACCCTCCAAATAATCCAGTCGCGCTGCGAGGAAGCCGGCGGCATTGTCAAGCGGACATGGATGAAGGAGGGGTCAGCGGGCTGTCCCTATAACCTGGTTCGAGTGTTTGTCGAGCTTGTGAACCACGATCAAACGACGAAAATTGCCCAAAAGCTTGGTCAAATGGCAGTACACGGCAGGGAGCTCGTTGTTGCAATAAACAGAAGCCCAGAGCTTCAGCAGCCCTGATTGCGTCTCTTCGGCTGCGAGTAAAGTCAAGCAGCCAAAGGGTGGCCAGTTTGAATCTTTATTTATTTATATGCTGTATATGTAGCTTTATATTTTCAGCGGAGTCTCACAGTTTTCTAGGTACCGTGGCCCAGAATGCTCATGACTAGGCTCGTGCTTTCGCTATTTCAGGTAAGAGGCTCACACTTGTGATGCTCGTCCTCCGGTAAGACGAAGGAATGTTGCGTACCCAATGTGTCCGAAGTCTCGCAGTTTTGTGTGTGTGTGGCTTTATCTGGGGCTTGAGCGACAAGAGCTCTGTCACTTCTCGGTTCGACACACTAAGATCTTTGTAGGTATCGTTCTAGCTGCTTCGGCACAGCGGGATCAAATGAATGTCTGCGGATCAAGTCCCAAAGATCAGAGGGAATATGCTTGAGGATGGCGAGCATGCGCTCTTTGATACCTTCGAAATTGAGAGGTGGAAGTTTTCTTAGGAGCGAGGCTGGCTGCTCGCTCTGGATGAGCTGCTGGCGCATATCGATGACCTGAGCAACGACGGCCAGGATGTTGAGGCTGCACCCATACGCAAAATACAGGTCCCAGAGGGCGAGGAGCTCAGATAATGGAGGCGTGCATGCACTGAGCGTCATGACGGAAGCCAGTGCGTATATCTCGGCCGTGAGCATTTTCTGCTTGAGGCGTTTGTAGAGTTTAGGATCCGTGAGCTCCAGAACAAGGTTGACGAGCTTCACCCCTGTGTGAACGCCGACCAAGTCGGGCGTCACGTACAGCGGGCAATGGGTGGTCAAGAGGTTGGAAAATAGTGCAGAAGCCTGAGACTCCGATCTAGACACGTAGAGGAATGGCGCACAAAGCACGTTCATGCCTTGCACGTAGCTGCTGGGGGATCCCATGTACCATGCGTAAGCGTTCAGGACGCGGAGAAGGCTCTCCTCGGTGACGCGGTCCTTGAACTGCTTGTCCGTGGCCATGGTACGGAAGGAGTCGCTTCTTATTTTAGTGTCAGCACCACTCGGTCCTCGGGACACCAAAGCGATGTATTCCTCCGCCGAGTACGTCAGGTCTACCTGCAAGAGTATGGTCCATACGTAGTTCCGGTACCTGCACTCCCCAGTAGCCGCGTCCGCCTTCAGGCCCGCGGTAAGCACGTCGTACCTGAGCTGTCGCAAATTCTTGAGGAGGAGCGCTGGCGCTTTGTGGATCGATGAGTCCACAATATCTCGCTGCTGGGATTGGAGTACCTGACGGCTTTCTTTTGGTCTTAGTTTGTTCATAGAAAATGCAGAGGAGTGCGGCGGTCGCACAAAGAAAGAAGGAAAGGTGGATAGAGTTAAAGTCTCCTACAGTCGCAAAAACAGCGCAGCAGTTCTCGCTGGGATAATCGAGAGCGCACGCCTTATTGTACCGGGAACAAGCAGCCAGCTAAACTTCTGCTCTAGGCGCTGCGCTGCTATCTTGCAGGCAGGCTGGTGGCTGCTGGTGTTTACTGAACTCGGAGTGGGTTGGGGTTAATTATACAGCTGCATATATGTATGTGTGTGTGGTTTATTTATATTTATTCGAGGAGAGACTTGAAGCTGAACGGCTTGAAGGGGTGTCCCTCGCCAACAAAATGTTTGGACATCGCTTCGACCCAGTGCAGTCGCAGCGCGTGGAGCATGGCCGACGTGCCTTCCATGCAGACCAGAACGAGCACGGTTATGGTGAACCACATCGCGAACAGAGCGAATACCATGATGATGCCCTTCGCGCCCGTTGGTCCGAGCGCGTTCTGTATGGTCATATTCCAGAGCACGATGCTCAATTGGTTGTGCGCGAGAGAAAGAGCCCACAGTCGGAGGTACGAGGCGGTATGGGAGATACAATTCAAGCAGAACTCGATCGTGTGGATGACCTGATGGATCATGATGTCGCCAAAGGCTTCTTCGTGCGCGGGCTCGGGGCCGTCGTGGATCTGGAGCTCTGTGCCTTCTTCTTCCTCGTCTATCGCGAACGTGTGCTCATCAAGCCTCAGCGGCATGAACGGCTGTTTTTTCGCCATCAGTTGGCGACGCAAGTAGAGTGGCTTGAACAACAGCAGCCACGGAACGCATATTAGAGCCAGGATCACTAGAATGATCTGGATGACTGCCTGTCCCTTGTAGAGCGGCGTGTCTATTGTCCCCGGGCTGAGGAACATTTTAATGAGCATGTCGAGCAGTCCAGGAGGGTCCCGGCGCTGCCCCACCCAGTCGACGCACCACTTGTACACGATGGTGGCGGAGAGGTAGCCAAAAATGGACTGCATGAATATCACGCTGGGCACGAAGTTCCCCCAGATGTCTACCCAGGAGTCGAAGTGCCGCGCGTTGACGTACTGGAAGACCAGTGAGTAGGTCATGTGTGCGAAGCCCAGGAGAATGCTCAGCTTCATTTTGTAGCTGTTCGTGAACCGCAGGTTGTTCTCGGCGGCATGCCAAGCCCAGTCCAGGCCGAACGGGTACACCTTGTGGCCGTGCCGCTCGGCCGCGCCGTTGCCCTGGGGCCAGCTCCAAGCCGACCCGAATATGGTCATTGATTTTGAGAAGAGGTCGTTGTAGATGAAACCCGTGAAAATGGAGAAGAGCCCCATCAGCAGCAGGACGTAGCGGCCGCTGAACGCCATGTCGAATATCTCGTTCCGGTCGCGCATGCGCTCTATCTTGGTTTCGTTCCACACCATAGCCACGGCCGCGAGCAGCATGATGAATCCGTGGCCGCAGTCGCCAAACATGACCGCAAACATGAACGGGAACGTCACCACCGTGGGCAAGCCCGGGTTGACTTCGCCGTACCGCGCGGTGCCGTAGACGTCGACCATGAGCTGGAAGGCGGCCGTGACCTTATTAGTGGTGTGGTAGGTCGGAGAGGTTTTTGCCGTTTGCACGTTGTGCACGACGACGAGCTGCGAGGCGCGCGCGCTCAGCGTGGCCACCTGCTCCTTCATGTCCTCGAGGTCGCTTGTGGGAATCCAGCCCTCGGCAATGAGGCCCTGCTGGCCCTGGTCGCTGCTGAACAGGTTGAGCGCGGTGTAGATGGCTTTCTCCTTCTCGACGACGGCCTTCCAGGCCGGCAGGCGCGAGGCGACGAGCTCCTGCTCGAGCCGCAGCGTCTGCTCCGTCGAGTCCAGCACGGAAAACAGCTCCGTGAGCTGGTCGTTCACAACCGCGACGCGCTCGGACCGCTGCGAGGAGTCGACGACGAGCACGCGCGCGTCCAAGCTCTGCGCGATGCGCAGCACGCGCTCGCTGCTGATCTGGCCGTGCGTGTAGACCATGAACACGTCCTTGCTCTGCTTCTCGATGGGGTACTTCGCAAAATAGAGGTTGCCGCGCGTGGCGCGCCAGCACAGCTGCTCGAGCGCCGAAGACTTCACGCGTTCGATGGAGCCCCCCAGCACGGTCATTCCAGGCATGTCCAGCGCAATGGGCCCCGCTGCGCCCGGCCCCAGAAAGTCGTCGCGCGTCGAGCGTCCTGCGCCCGTGCGCGAGCCGTCCCCGGCTCCTTCAAGAGCCTCGGGGTCCTCGTCATCGATGTCAAATTCGTTGTCGGACGGCTCTGCGTCTATGAAGGCGGAGTCGTCCTGCGCCGACAGCAGGTGCCGCTCGTCGCTGTGCGCGCGCTGGTGCCCGTGGCGGCGGACGGCGCGCGTGCCCAGAAACGTCTGGCTTTTCGTGAGGATGACGCGCTCCTCGAGCAACTCGTCGCGCTTGTCGGTGAGCTGCTTGAAGGACGCGACGAGCGCAGCCATGCGCTCCGCGTCCTCCGCGAGCAGGTCGCAGATGTCCAGTACCTCCGTCGCGGACAGCAGCGGCTCGGCGAGCAGGTCGGCGTCGACGGCGTTCGAGCCCGGCCGCATCTGCGTGTGGACCTCGAGCTGGCGGACGAGCCGCAGCGACTCCTCGAACCGGCGGATCTCGGGCGTGAAGCGCCGGCTGAACGTCGAGACGCCCTCGTTGAGGTCCACGAAGTGCACGTAGCCCGCCGCGCCCAGCAGCCCTGCCGTGTCGCGGGCCACCTCGCGCGATATGTACATCTGGACGAGCGTCATCGGGGCCGCGCGGAAGACGTGCTCGGGCCGCGGCGCCGCGCGCGCCGCAGCAGCCGGCTGCGGCGACGGCGCGCGGGCGTCCTGGCTCACGAACGACTCCTCTTCCGCCTCGTACTCGGGGAGATACTCCTCGCGTGCGCCACCATTCATGTTCGCGCACGACACACACTGAGCCGAGAGCTAAGTGCTTGACAAGACTGCGGCTGCTCGGAGGCGGAAACTGAATTGGGCGCCCGGGGGGTCTGCAAGCTTAGCAGTGCGGCCGGCGTGGGGGGGGTCCTGGCAGGAAGGTGATGATGGGTGACGGGGAATAGCACGCGTTCTAGCGGTTTGGTGAGGTTCGTGTGCTTGGGAGGTAGCGAGCGGCGCGCCCGGGTTAATTTTCCTAGACCCGCTTCCCTCAGGCGTGGGTGTGTGTGTGTGTCCCAGCGCGCACACAGCGTGGGGCGAGCTATGTGTGCGTGTGTGCACTACCCTGCCCGGCGGGACATCCTCGGTTTCGCTTCGGCCTCGAGAGTCACCGGGCCTAACCCTTGGAGAGGCGCAATAGGCGCTGGGCGGGTCCCTGGAAGCGCCTGTTCAAGAAGCGCGAGCGGAGGCAAAGCGGGGACGCTTTGAGCAGCGCGAGCAAAAACGCGTGAGAGCGAGAGTCAGCGGCTTTCTTTCTGTAAGCGTGCCCGCCTGCATTGATCCTCGCAACCCCTGTTCAGGCAGCACAACGCAACCACCCACGCGCCGCCAATGTCGAGCGCGCCCGCCATGCATGGCGAGAAGGAGATGTCTGCGTACCTGTTCGTGGACACCTTCGCGTTTGAGAAGCTCGCGGCGCAGCCCGAGTGCCGCGTGGGCCAGCGCGGAGCGCTCATGACCGGCTACGAGACGTACATCATCGAGCAGTGGGCGTGCGAGCGCCGCATCAACACCGTGGTGGCGTCGTACACGGGCAACGCGCAGCACACGGTCGAGGTGCAGGTGCTGCTCGTGCCTGCGAACCTCGACAAGTGGTCCCCCGCGACGTTCGCGCACTTTGAGGAGCTCGTGCGCATGCACATCCTGCCGAAGGAGACGCCGCTGGGCAACATGCTGGTGACCTCGCTGTCGAGCCTGCCCTCGAACCTCTCGCTCGTGAACATGACGCAGCAGTTTCGGCCGAGCTTCGCGTACTTCGTGGTGAACGAGAACCTGCGCCGCCTCAACGTGGTCGGGCGGACGGCCGTGACGGCCGAGCTGCCCTCGGACTCGATGGGCGCGACGTTCCGGCGCGCGTTTCTCACGCCGGCGGCCGTGCCGCTGTGCTACGCCGCGCAGGAGGTCGGTACGCTCATCCAGATCGCGCTCTTCTACTTCGGGCTGCTCGACGCGGCAATGGTCGACGGGCTGCTGTGCGACCACACGCTCAAGGCGATCGAGATCTGGTGGAGCTCGTTCGGCCGCCAGCGGTTCAAGGTGGCCGTGCCCCGCCAGCAGGACAAGCTGTACATGCGCCTGAGCTGCGCGGCGCTGGTCGGGACCGTCACGGGCGCGCGCCAGCGGCTCTCGGCCGTGGGCATGAAGCCCCCCAAGGACCCGTTCGACGCCGAAAACTTCGTTGAGTGCATCCGCCGCTTCCAGAAGCTCACCAAGATCCCGCGCACGTCGCGGCTCGACGACCAGACGTACTTCAAGCTCATCCAGGAGACCGCCAAATCCGGCTCGCTCGGCAGCAGCGGCGTGCTCACGGCCATGAAGTCCACGGTCAAGGAGGGCCTCTCCGGCAAGGCCAGCGAGGCCGTCGACGACTGGGAGACGCTCAACCTCGAGCAGCTCGTGCACAACGTGCGCGGCGTGCGCGCGAAGTACCTCTGGCAGGGCAAAGGCGCCGGCTGCGTGCCGCACCTCCTCTCGACGATCCCGACGAGCAGCGTCGGCGCGCGCACGCGCATCCCGCTGGTCTCGCTGGCCGTGGACGGCGCCGACCGCTACCACAGCCACCTCCAGGTGCCGCACGGCGCCGGCTCGAAAGGGGCGCCAGCCGCCGCAGGCGGCGGGGATGGCGCCGCTGCGGCCGGGCCGGCAGGCGGCAACGTCGCGCCCGGCGCAGGAGCCGGGACCGGCGCGGCCGCCGCCAGCCATGCGCCCGGAACCGGCGGAGCGCCCAGCATGGCGGCCGCGTTTGCGGGCTCGACGGCGCCTGGCGGCACTAGCATTAGCAACAACAACAACAACAACAACAATACCCACAGCAACTACGGCGGCAGCGGCGGGAGCGGGAGCGGGAGCGGGCCAGGCCATGCCGACGTCCAAGCCCACGACTACGCGGAGTCGCGACGAGACTACGACGCGGACCACCCGCTGTCCGCGCGCGAGCACTCGCACGAGTCACACGCGTCGCTCATCCACCGCTTCCGCAAGCGCGGCAAGGCCGGGCTGGGCGACGCGTTCGACGAGCGGTCGCCGGCGCATGCGGCGCCGGCGCCGCCCCACGTGCGCACGCAGTCGGCGAGCTCGGAGAACTGGTTCGTCAAGCAGGGCCAGTCGATGGGCATGCTGTCGAGCCCGCCTCCGCTGTCGGACGCCGAGGGGAACAGCGAGAGCGACAACCCCTCGTCGCGCGAAGACGCCACGAGCCAGCGCGCGCCGTCCGCCGAGCCGCGCGCGAAGCCCGCGCGCATCATTCTGACGCCGAGCATGCTGCTGTGCCACGACGACCTGGCGGTGCCCGCCGTGGAGGCGGCGCCCGGCTGGCCGCTGAAGGGCGCGGACGACCTGCGCCGCACGGTGAGCCTCAGCGTCATCGACCAGAACCTGTTCGGCTGGGACGCGCTGGCCTCCGAGCCGCGCGTCCTGTCGATGTACGGGCACGCGCAGGAGCTGCAGCGCGCGCTGGCCTGCCGCATGCAGCGCAACGAGAAGCTCGCCGCGCAGGTCGAGACGGACATGGCCGCGAACGAGCCGCGCCTGGCCGAGGCGCAGCGCGACAACCTGCTGATGAAGTACCACGTCACGGCGTCGATGAAGAAGGAGGACGCCGTGCACCGGCGCGTCAAGGAGCTGGAGGCGTTCATGGCGCGGCTCGACTACGAGCTGGCGACGCTGAACGTGAAGCTGCGCGACGTGGACCAGTCGGTGCTCGCCTTCGCGGCGAAGGTCAGCTCGCTGGACAACAAGTGGTCGACGGTGAAGAACGTCCAGATGGCTCCGTGGTGGCTGCGGCTATTCAAGTGGTGAACTTCGAGGCAGTGTGGCGCGCGCCAAACTGCGCCGCTCCCGCACTTTGCATTTGGTCGTAGTAGTTTAAGCGGGCTCGCTTTGGCTTGCATCGGCTTGCATTGGCTTGCATAGGCATCCATCAGCGCGATCCAGAATTGCATTAGTTGGCGTGGCTGCCAATTACTTGCCGATCTATCGTAGGGGAGGGAGAGACGCCTTTCATCTCTCCCTTTTTTTTTGCATGGCACTTATTTATTTCCTATTATACAAACGTAACGTTGACGAAGTTTTTCACTTCGTCTTGAGCTCGATGAGCAGGCGGTCGACGTTTTCCGCGATCGACGGGTTGACGTAGATGGCGGCCAGAATGTCGCCGACGAGCGGCTCGAGCAGATCCTTGCCGCCCTGCAGCTTCGCGATGTTGATGAGGAGGAGCGCGAGCGTCGGGCCGTAGACGGGCGGCGCGCGGTGCGCGCGCTCGGCCTCCTCGGCGGTGTCGCCCGGCGGGTGCGGGCTCGCGATGGCCGCCTGGGCGGGGTTCGAGCCGCTGAGCAGCTGCGAGGGCGGGATGGCCTTCTCGCGGGGCACGAGGCCCTTGATGATGAACTTGCGCTGGCCGTTCGGCAGCGTGACGACCTTCGCCTGCGCGCCGCGCACGTTGGTGGTGCACGTGCGGATGAAGTCGATGGCCTTGAGCATTTTGCGGCCGGACCCGTCGCGCTCGTGCGGCTCGAAGCTGCGCTGGTAGCCCGTCCACAGCGCGACCTGCATGACCTCGCCGTCGGGGTCCGTGTCGTACGAGGAGCGGATCCACATCGTCGCGCGCGCGGGCTCGTTCATCGTGAGCAGCTCCTGCATGATCGAGGCCGGGATCTCGGGGGGCACGGTCGGCGCGGGCTTGCGCGTGCGCCGCGGCAGCCGCAGGTAGTCCGTGGGCCCGCGGTCCATGCGAAAGCTGAGCAGGCGCACGAGGTGGGCCACGAGCGGCCGCGCGCCGAGGAACTGGAGCTGCTCGACACGCTGCAGCCGCGCCGTGAACTGGACGAGCAGGTCGAGCACCGCGGAGAGCAGCTCCGCGTCGTCGATGAGGAGCAGGCTCGCGACGCGCTTCACGGTGGCGGCGTGCGCGAGCAGCGCGCTGGACTCGCGCGCGTCGAACACGAGCAGGCGCGTCACGGAGCGCAGCGCCGACACAAGCACGGACTTGTCCGAGCTGCTCAGCAGCCGGATGAGCCCGTGGAAAAACGGCGTCTCGGCGCTCTGGTTGGGGAAGTAGAAGCAGACGTGCTCGGAGATCTCGAGGCCGAGCAGGCGCATCTCCGTGTACAGCGAGGAGTGCGCGGGCAGCTGCACGACGCGCTCGACGAAGGGCGCCACGTGGGGCGACAGCTGCTGCGCCATGCTCTGGTCGATGCACACGTTGCGGATGATGAGCAGCGCGTCCAGCACCTTCTGCCGCGTCCGCAGCGTGTCGTACGTGTCCTCCAGGTCCGTCTGGCTCGCGGTCACCTCGTCCCAGTGCGCGTTGATGAAGGCCACGACGCAGAGCATGATGTCGACGCGCGTCTTCAGCACGTCGAAGTTGCGCGCGGTCGTGAACGTGAGCAGCGTCGTGAGGCACCAGTCTATCTCGCTCGTGACGCCGCTCTGCAGCCCCATGTGCACGCGGAACAGCACGTCCGGGCCCTTCGCGCCGGACCCAATGAGGTTCTCGGGGGGCTTCGGGAACAGCTGCTGCGGCTGGAACGCCTGCGGCACGGTCGACGGCGTCGTGACGGATATGCCGATCGGCGGCTGGACGTTGTACACCGGCGGCGGCGGGCCGGCCATGAGCGGCGCCATGCCGTCCATACCGTCGCCGCTCTGCACGGCGCTCGCCGCGTCGAACGGCGACGCCTGGCCGTCGTCGACGGGGCCGAACTCGAAGTCGTTCATTTCGTGTCCGTCGGCGTGAGGACGTGAAGAAACCCTTTCGCCCTCCCCGTCCCATATGGGAGCCCATCTGGGAGCCCATATGGGAGCCCAAACGGGAGCACCCGTATGTCCCTTTGTGGAGTCGACCAGGAAGGCATACAGTGACGGTCTTTATTGAACAGCTTCTATTCGCGTCGAACCTATTTGGAGGTTCGCGGCGCTGACTTGACATTGATAGAGTGCAGTGTTACATATGCTTATAATACAAGACGCAGCCGGTAGCGCGCGAGGATGAAACGCATCAAGGGTGTGGCAGTTGCATGAGAACAACTATGCTATAAGACAGAGTCGAGTGCGCGCTACCTCTTCACCTTCTTGCGCTCGGGCCCCTCGGCGGCCTTCTGCTTATGGTACTGCTTGAGCTTCTTCGAGATCTGCTTCAGCTCGTCGACGGAAACCGTCACCTGCGAGCCCTCGCGCAGCAGCGCGCGGCAGTTCTCGACGATGGCGAGGAGGTCGTCGAGGCTTTTGTTCGGCCCGTCCATGGACGTGGCCATGTACTGCGTGACGACGAGCTCGTTCACCTCCATGAGCGCCGCGAGCGCGATCTGCGAGGGCGTGAAGAGGAAGATGACGTCGTTCGCGAACGCGTCGACCACGAGCTTCTTCGCGGCGTCGTGCATGCTGCCCAGCAGCGCGGCGTCGAAGTCGCCGCTAGCCTGCATGTCCAGGAAGAAGCCGTGCAGCGGGCGCAGCGCGTTGTGCACGGTGAGCGTGAACTCCAGGCTCTCGAACAGCACGAACTCGAGGCCCAGGATCTGCGCGGTGTCGACGCCGTCGAGCGCCTCGGCAAACTGCGCGATCGGAATGAAGAAGTTCTCGGCTTTCGCCGCGAGAAACACGCACGTCGGCAGCACGAGCTTCGGGTCGTAGTCCATGATCGAGTGCTTCAGGAAGAAGCGCCGGAAGTACGCCAGGCTCGTCGCGCGGACCTGCGAGGGCAGCCGGAAGTACTCGCAGAACGCGCCGATGCGGCCGCTCGCGAAGAACAGCACGAGCTGCCGCTCCTCGGCCGCGCCGAGCCGGAACTCGCTCGCGCTCCGCGGGCCGCTATTCACCTCGGCCTCGCGGCCCTGCAGCTGGCCTGAAGTGAACGACCACTGCCGGTACTGCGAGCTCCGCCGGTACAGCTCAGCCATGGACAGGAACAAAACCCTCGCGCCCCCCTTCGCCGCCGGCCTCAAAGCCAGCGCCCCGGCTGCGCGCCCTGGCAGGGCTCGCCCTGCCAGGGCTGGCGGCACCAGTAGGAGCAGCGGCGCCAGCGCTGCACTCCTAGGGTCCGTCCCCAGCGCGCGCATGCTCATGCGTGACTCCGCACACACATGCACCGTTGGCCGGCGCCCGCCAAACGGCTTCAGCGATGTCGCTGCGAAAGGCTGCAACGGAATTCGGTGGCTGCGGCTTCCCTTGTGCTCATTGGATTCGTATCTATAATCTAGTTTAGTCTCTGCCTTACTGCGAGTGAAGCGCAGCGCGGCGCGGGACTCATCCGGCGTACGCTACGAGGTCGAGGTCTCCTTACCTCTGGCCGCGCGCCGCGGGAGAGCAGGTCACAGGGTCGCGTGCAGCACGCGCTAGCAGCTGGCGGTGCAGCAAGTCTTGGCAGGCGGCGCGACACCTCGTGCTCGCACCCTGCCACCAGCATTGAGTGCGCGGTCCCCCCCTGCTTCCTCGCTCGCGCTCAGCGCCAGGCCGCACGGGGGTCCATGTTTTTAGGCTGCGCCTAAGTCGCCTGAGCCCCAGCCCACGCGCAGCAATTAGCGGTATCCCAACCCCTCTGCCATCAGGCCTCATCAGGAAATCCACATCTCCAATCGATAGACGGTGTAAGGACAGCTCCCCCCCCCCTCTCCAGTGTGCGTGGCCGTGACATGACTGGATTTGCAGGCGTGTACAGGGCCGTGTACAACTACACCTCTGCGAGCGAGCAGGAGCTGTCGCTCAAGGAGAACGACCTGCTGTACCTGCTCGAGACGGCGGCCGATGGTTGGTGGACGGTGAAGAAGCGCGTGCCCGGCGCCGCCAGCGAGGAGCCCGAGGGGATCGTGCCGCACAACTACATAGAGCCGGCCCAGCCCGTCGGCGGCGACGCGCGCGCGCTGTACTCATACGACCGGCAGACCGACGAGGAGCTGAGCTTCGCGGAGGGCACGGTGTTCGGCATCTACGCGACCGACGGCGACTGGGTCCTGGTCGGCGTCAAGGGCGAGCAGAAGTTCGGGTTTGTGCCGAACAATTACATCGAGAAGGTCGCGTCCTCGACCGCGGCGCTGGGCGGCGCGGCCGTTCCGGCGGCCGCGCTGGCCAGCGCGCCCGAGCAT